>OZ020264.1:3322663-3370499 GCA_963971285.1 Astropecten irregularis | reverse complement strand
GCAACCAGTGAATCCACGCCGTAGTTCACCATGGGCTGGCTGATATCGATGGCGTCCTCGGACATGCAGAGGAGTTCGGCCATCTTGGATTTGATGCTGGTCTCTAGGTCTGCTAGCTCAAGGTGCTGCGCCTCCACCTTGGGTGCTGTGGCTTTGCTCTGCGTGGCTAGGTGATGGAATTTCAGGGTGGCACTGTGACAGGTGGTTTGAGTCACGCCCCAGTCCTGTGGGTAAAGGAATCATGTATTTAATTATGATGGTTGTCCACTTCGAGCGAAGATTGGCCTGATCAGCCATCTCCGTACTCTATCCACCCCCTAGTAGTGAGATGAAGTCATGGTCATCTTCGCCCGCGAAGGACGAACAACACAGGTTAGAGAAGATGAAACCAGGGTTTTCCCCTGTTGATCTCACATGCCATATTTTTTATGGTTACAAACTACATGAAGCAAGTTGTTTTAAAAAGAAAATGAAGACCAAGGCACAACTATTGATCTTTGAAATTATTGACTGTTCCTCCGTGCAGTCTGTAACTTGCTCGATCATTTTGAAAATATTTGGGAAATTTATGTAATATAAAATTCAATTTGAGTACTAAATCTTGGCCCAAATAGAATGCAAAATGAGGATGAGTTACCTGATTCGCAAACGTCACAACTGGGAGATCCTGGCGTGGAAGCAACTGACCAACCACCTGCAGGAACTCATCCACGTGAAGCTGGTAGCATCCCTTCATGGCCAGGACCTTCACCGTCTGTCCCTTGTCCTCCAGGTACCCAGCTCCTTTCACAGGGGCGAGTTGCACGGAGAGTGCCGGCAGTCCGCTGGCGTGTCTGTTCTCGGCTAGGGCGTCGAGGTATGCATTGGCAGCGCAGTAACAAGGTTGTGCCTGATGACCCCAGGTGGTTGAGATTGAGGATAGCATGAAGAAAACATCCAGGTTGTCTGACTGGGTCAGCTGATGCAGGTGCTGAGCTCCAAGAGCCTTTGCTCCAAGAATGCGATCCATCTGCTCCGGTGTGACCTCTGAGAGGTTTTCCTCGTCTATGACTCCGGCGAGATGGAAGATGCCCTTTATCGGCGGAGCCATGGCGTTCCCTCTGAGCTTTTCCAGCAGGGTCTCAACACTGGCTTTGTTGGAGATGTCGAGAGAAAACTCATAGGTGCTGACGTTGTTTTTCTTCAGGAAGTTCAGGGTTCTTTTGGCTGCTGCTGTCGTCGCACCCCTACGAGACACCAGGACGATATGTCTGGCTCCGTTCAGACACAGCCATCTCGATAGAGCCTGTCCGATTCCTCCGTATCCGCCGGTGACTATGTAGGTTGCATTTGGCTTAAACTGACACAGTGACGGCTTCATTTCTCTCGGTTTGAAAGTATCGGGAACTTCGAAGACGATCTTTCCAATGTGAGATCCCTTGGACATTAGCCGGAATGTATCTTTAAGGTTATCGATCGAGTATACACTTGTTGGGATAGGTTTCAGTGTCTCATCTTCGAAGAGTGAAACGACCGTCTCCATGACACTCTGTACATCTTCGGGGCATTGTTTCATCAAGACGTCAAGCTGACAGGAGTGGAACACCTTGTTCTCCAAGAAGAACCCCATGGGTAGACTGGAGTTTTGTAGAATGTCCCTCTTGCCTATTTCGCAGAATCTTCCTCCGGGACCCAGAAGAGACAACCCTGTCTGTAATAGCTTGCCGGACAGGGAGTTCAGGACTACATTAACCCCCTTGCCGTTTGTCCACTCCATGACATCATCGTAAAACTGGGTAGAGCGAGAGTCGGTGACCATGTCCACGCCAAGCTCTCGGCGGAGGTAGGATCTTTTCTCCTCTGTGCCAGCCGTGCAAATTATGGTTGCTCCTCTCATGCGAGCGACTTGAATAGCAGCCAGACCAACCCCACCACAGGCTGAGTGGATCAAGACAGTCTCGCCTTTCTTCAAGTTGGCTCTTTCTACAAGACTGAGATACGCCGTCACAAAAATCACACCGACGCTGGAGCTATCCAACCAAGACAGATTGTCTGGCTTTTTGACAGTCAGTCTGGAATCGCAAACACAATGGGAAGCAAAGCAGCTCTTCCCAAAGCCCATCACCTTGTCACTGACTCTCAAACCACTTACACCACTTCCTACTTGAACAACCTCCCCGGCACACTCAAGACCAAATGAAGGATGGACGTCACTCTCCAAACCCTCAAGAAGCCCCAGTGCCATCATCACATCCTTGAAATTGAGCGGAGCTGCTTTCACTGCGATTTTGACGTGGCCTGGAGGGATTTCAAGATCTGGCACATCGTGGAAGGCCAGGTCATCAATTGAGGCTCCCTTCCCTCTTGAGCCTCTGAGATCCTGTTCCACGCGCCATCTTTTAGACTGTACCTCACTGACGTGTTGTAGATCTTGGTGGATAAGTCGGGGCACACATCTCTCCCCTTTCCTGATGACAATTTCCTGCTCTCCTGGTTCCTCATTCATCAGTCTCAGCAACTCCTGAACACGGCTCTTGACTGTAGAGGACGAGTCGAAATCAACGCTGAAAATGGGAACACTGGGAATGTGGTTGCTGACTGCTCTTGCCAAACCAACCGCTAAGGAGCCATCGGGATATGAGGATTCACGGTTACCACCTGTGGTCAACACCCACACACGCTTCACCAAGTCTGGGTGGGACTCCACGGCCTGGAAGATTCTCAACAGAGCGTGGAGCTGGCTGTCACCATCGCTGTAGACGTACATCACTTCGGTTGAAGTCTCCTGGCTGCTGATGACATGGTCGAAAGATTTAGCTGTAGAAAACATGCATGTTTCGGTCTTTCCCTTGAAGCTTTCAAGAAACTTCGAAGTGAACTGATCACTCTTATCGTTTTGAAAGATAAGAAGCTTTGTGTCCGCTGTATTGTTCTGATGGGACATCGTGGTCTTACGGCCTGCAAACACCCTCTGAAAGACATCACCTGGTGCCGAAGCAGATACAACATCTTCAAGACCAACGGAAAGGATTGCATCAATCCAACCTTTTTCAGAAAGTAGGCGATGGTCTTCAGAGGCCAAGGAAAAGAAATCATTCATAAAGTCTAGATCTGTGTTTTCCAAGATGAACATCAAGCCGTCGGGACTCACGAGATTTTTCATGTACATTGCACTGTGCTCGATGCTATCGGTAGCATGGAGACTTTGGGCACAAATGACGATGTCAAAACTGTTGGCAACAAAGTCTTGCTCCTTGGCATTCTTCTTGATATCCAGCTGCTTGTAGTCAATAAAAGTGTACTCACTAAGCTTGTCCTGAGCCTGCTGAACAAGTTTCTTGCTCCCTTCAGAGAAGACATACTCCACTTGCTCTGTGAGACCTAAGTCTTTCAGGGGCTCCACAACCATCTCTGTGAGGCTTCCCGTTTTACCTCCCAACTCAAGCACTCGAACAATTGTCTTGGTCTTGGCAGCTTCCTTGATGGTTTGGACAATGGCTCGTGACGTAGCATTGTAATACAGTCTGTTGATAAGAGACTCACGATAGGACTGATCTGTTTTGTCCTCGGGGTGCAAGACGGAAAGACCTTCCTCAGGATTCTGCAGCGCTTCGGGCAAAACTTCTCCAAAACTCTTCATCAGATTAACTTCAGGCTCCAATTCAGGTGCTTTGTTAAGAATATTCGTCATAACCTCTGGAATTGTGCTGTACGGGATTGACTTGCCATTGGTCTTAGCAGAGACAGACTTGATTTTTGTGATGTATTTGGCTATGTCTGTACTTAACCTCTCCGAGGGGACCTCACTCAGAGCATGTCTGATGTAGGATACACATACAGCTTCAAGATCACCAAGGACGTCTTGAGATCGCTTCATGGCATCTAACTCATCACTGCATGCTGCTTTGAGGGACTCCTCCATGAAGGCTTCTGAAAGAACCGATGTTGACAGTTTGCCTGCTGAGGTCGGCTGCCATCGGGTCGTGTACACGCATGATTCGATTGGAACATCTGACTGATTACCGCTGAAGTTCTGGCCCAGGAAACCTTTAACCAAGGCCAAGACCTGCCCCTCAAGAGTCAGCAGGGTTATGTCGGCTACGATGAAGGTGCTGTCGTACTCGTGTATTTTGGTGTAAGCCAAAATTTGTTTGCCAGGAGGGATAGCCTCTGTTGCCATCTGCATTGAGTCGATGCGTATCGGAAGGTACATGGCGTTGAACGGGCCTGCGGCAGAGAGGGTCAGTTGGAATGCTGCATCAAAGTGGCTGATCTGGATTCTCTGTTTGTTGTCTGGAACTGGGCTCAGGACGGCCAGTGCTTCACCATCGCCAAAGAACGCTTTCTCTACCATCTGAAATGCAGGTCCGTACTTGAGCCCCACCGCGTCCAGCCTGGAATAGAACAGCTCGCTGCTGACCTCAGTGGTACATCTGTCTTGGATGTCCTTCAGCTGGAGGCCGATGTCACCAACCTTGCTCGAGACGGACTCTATTTGAGCATCACTGTGCTGGTTTCCCTCGCAGACAACCTGCATCGCGGCACCGTCTTTCACAAAGCCCAGTTTGAGAGTGCACTTCTTCGGATCCGCATCCTCAGGCCAGGGGAGGACACGGGTGAAGTTGATGTTTCTCAGCGCTGGCTTCTCCGACTCCGAGAACGCCATCTGGATCATGTACTCGACATAGCCAGCTCCTGGAAAGACGATTCTGTTCCCGACGACGTGATCAGCCAAAAAGGGGAACATCTCTAAGGTGAACTTGCCGTTCTGTCCTTTAATGGTACGGTCATCCAAACCAAGACGGCGCTTCTGTCTGTCATCAGTCTCCAACCAAAATGACTGATGTTGCCAAGGATATGTTGGAACAGGTGCCCATTCTGCTGTGTTGTCGGTGATTTCACCCCAGTCGAGGGAGACGCCATTGATGTACAGGGATCCCATGGCTCGCTGCATGTTGAGCAGATCATCTTTATCTCGGAGGCTCGAGTTGATAAGGATGGGCGGATTCTTGGGATCCATGGCATGAGCTATCTGTTTGATGGAGGTGGCGAGCGTGTTCGAAGCCGCAATCTCGAGGAAAATATCGGCCTTGGTCTCCCGCAGAATACTTTCAATGGCAGGCTGGAAGAGTACGGCACTTCGGATATTGCTCCACCAGTATTCAGTGTTGAAGCTTCCATCGTAGAATTCACCTGTTACAGTGGAGTAGTAAGGTACCTCTCTCTTGCCAGACTCACTCGTGACGACACCCTTCATGACCGCCATGAAAGGCTCTTTGATCGGGTCCATCTCAGGGGTGTGGAAGGCGCACGTCACTCTCAACTGTTTGGCTTTTCCAGGGTTGTTTTCGACCACTGCAGCTATCACGTCGTTGCCTCCAGCTAGGGTCATGGACCCAGGTGCGTTGACCGCAGCTATGTAGAGATGATCGTGCTCTTCGCAGATCTTCTCAGCCTGCTCCTTGGTGGCTCTCAGTGCAGCCATTCTCCCAGTGCCCTTCTGTTTCGCCTGCTCGTGACTACGGTAGTAAATCACCGCAATGGCTTCCTCAAGCGTCAGCCCACCGCAGGCATAAGCAGCTGCTATCTCCCCCACGCTGTGGCCCACAACCAGGTCAGGGGTCACGCCCAGGCTTCTCCAGAAATGAAGGAGAGCAACTTGGATGAATGTTATTGCTGGTTGGACGACTTCCACTTGATTCAAGGCATCTTCCACGGACGAGAAATTGGATGTCTTTGGATTGATGGAGTTACCGTTGAACAAACCGCACTGCTCCAGTAGTGACCATCCCGCTATCTGTTTGAAGATTAAGTCGCATCTGTCAACGGTTTCCTTGAAGACCTTCTGTGATCGGTACAAGTTTCGGCCCATGTCGACCCACTGTTGGCCCTGTCCAGGGAAGACGAAACAAATCTTAGCCTTGCCTGTTGAAGCAGTGCCAGACAAGACAGTCTCGGATACCGATCCACTGAGGTAACCTTCGAGACTCTGTCTGCAGGACATCCCGGAGTTTGCAATGACAGCCAGACGGTACGGGTGGTGATCCCGCCGTGTGGCTTGCCAAGACACGACACCAAGAGCGTCGTTGTCGCAGTCGAATTCAGACCATTTCTTCGCGAGGTCATTAAGGGCATCCTTGGACTTGGCAGATAGTGGGAGAATGATCGGCTTGCCCGTTTCTTCTCTGTCTCCGAACTTCCAGTCAGCCGTTGATTTCCCTGCCATCTCCTTGTTTGGCTTGGGGGCCTCTTGAAAGATCATGTGGGCTACTGCCCCGGAGAATCCAAAGCTGTTGAGACCTATTGTGTACATGTCCTGGCCACCATTCATAGATTCTGTCGTGGTCTGAACCTGGAGGTTAAGGCCTTGGAGATCTATATTTGGATTTGGCTCCTCGTGGTTGATTGTTGGCACCAGGGTTTTCTTCTCCAACATCAGAGCTACTTTGATAGATGAGGTAATGCCCGCAGCACACTCATTGTGACCGAAGTTGCTCTTTACAGATCCAATCTTGACGGGTTCGCTGTTCTGACTGCCGAAGATGCTTCCGATGGCCTCGGCTTCAATTGGATCTCCTACGGGTGTTCCTGTGCCGTGTGCCTCAACGTACTGGACAGAAGAGGTTGGAATGCCAAAACGATCATATGCGCTTCTCATCACCATCTCCTGGGCCGGACCGGAGGGCATTGTGAGACTCTTGCAGAAGCCGTTTGCTGCGATGGAGCTGCCTCGGATGACGGCGTAGACGTGATCATTCTCAGCCAGTGCCGCCTGCAGAGGTTTCAAGATGAAAGCACCGAAGCCCTCACTCCTGACGTAGCCGTTTGCCTTGTTGGAAAAGGGGCAGCACTTGCCCTCTGGGGACAGGACGCCGAGAGCGCTGAAGCCGACCGTTGTCTCGGGGATGAGCAAGGCATTGCAGCCGCCCGAGACGGCATAGGTGCACTCTCCGTCCCAGATGGCGTTGCAGGCCAGATGCATGGCCGTCATGGACGAGGCGCAAGCCGTCTCCACAGCAAACGAGGGGCCTCGCAGGTCGAAGGCGTATGAGATCCTGTTGGCGACGGAGGAGTGTGAAGTACCGGTGTGCGTGTAGGGACCGATGAGAGACGTCTCAGTGAGCATGACGGTGTAGTCCACCATGCCGACCCCGATGTAGACGCCGCAGGACTCTCCCAGATCGGTCGGGATGACGCCGGCGTCCTGGAAAGCCTCGTAGGTGACCTCCAGGATGTGGCGCTGCTGAGGGTCCATCGAGCTGGCCTCGCGCGGCGATATCTTGAAGAAGGTGTTGTCAAACTTGTCCATGTTCTGAATGAAGCCACCGCGCCTTGTCACCATCTTGCTGTGGTTGGTCTGGTCGGGGTCGTGGAAGGACTCCAGTGACCAGCGGTCGGCGGGGACCTCGCTGACCATGTCTTTCTGGTTGACCAGGGTGTCCCAGAAGGCCTGCGGCGAATCGACACCACCCGGCATTCGACATCCTGTTGGTCAAACAGAAAAGAAACATTCACGTGCATAAATATATAAATTAGTTTGATTGCAATCAGAAACAAGAAAAAAATAGTGACTGATTTGGAAGTTGAACAGAGGCTTAGTTGAATCTACTACGAGATCAACTTGACGAGAATATTATTCGATGAATATAAATAATGCCATTTAAAGGCACACAGACTGGAGTGGGATTCGAACCTGTGACCGTCCAAAATACCGTAACAGAGTCCTTAAGTTTCAACCCCGCAAAATGACTTAAATCAATTCAGTTAGTAGTTTCCCAAGGCTTATGATTCATTATTTTGATGTCAAGGATTGCTGACAATTTATTTGATGACTAATAAATGGCTTACTCAGCGTAATAATCAGAGTAATTTCTGGTTAAATAGAGAGCTGATGTCTGAAGTTGCTGACATCGGGAATGTTTCTCATATTTTTCGTTAGACAAACATGACCTTTCATTTGTTTCGCATGTTTGTTTTCCGTCAGGAAAAGGTTCGGGAAAAGGTGACAATTGTGCTCGGTATATTGTAGGTGATTGCCCTGCTAATGCCGTGCTATCGTCCTAGTACTACCGTGGTATGAACAGCAAGACAGTTTTCTTTTTCTAAATAAAAAATGTTTCAAGAAATGTTTCAATAATGCCTTTACCTATGCCTACTATGGCGATCGGTGCCTTGGCTGTCGCAGGCGGCTGTTCCGTGTGTGGCATTGTGGCCGCCTCTTTGGATTCTACGGCTGTTCCTGGTGGTCTATCTCCAGTGAGGTTTCGTCACCTTGCTGGAAATGAAAGAAGAAATTAAAGCATTATAATGTGAAAGAGGAGAATTTGGAAATTGATTGTTAACCTTAAAAACACATGATTCTATTAAACAGTCGTTAAATATTTATAAAAACCAGCAGAAAATTCTTTTTCGACTTTCTGCGACGGAATCTATTTTTTTTTCTTTTTTTTTTCTGTTCCTCTTCTTTTTTTTCACATTCCGTCAATTCGATGGCCATAAAACAGCGTTGCAAACAAACAAATAATAAACAACTGCTCATCAACCAAAATAAGGACCTGAAATTTATAAAATGATTGGAGTTAGGAGGGCCTGAAGTTTCGATCCTAGCAGGATCTTTCTCAAAGGCTAAATGAACATGACAGGAACATGCAATGATCAGGACCTCTGATCCTCTCATCCATTTATGTGTATCTTCCACACTCGGATGTTCTTGTCCTCTTATCATTTAGCCTTTGATAAAGATCCTGCTATCGAAACACGTCAGGCCCTCCTAACTCCAAGCATAATTATTATTTTATATATACAGAGATTTTTTTATGGAGTAGGGAAAAAAGACAATTCCCAAAACAACCTCAATCATTATTATCTTTAAAGGTAGTATCATACTTTGGTAAGAAACCAAAACAGAAATGTTCACAGATTTACGTATAACTTACAGGGTATGAAGATGGTGGTGGTAGAAACATCCTGTTAAAATGTTTCTGCCTGAAATGGTGTACTTATCCAGAAATTGGTAAAACAACGACCGATAATCTTTTTGATCTTTTAAAAGATCAAAAATAAAAGAGAAAAGACTTAAGAAATACTGTGGCAGTTTGTCACTGTTTTTCTCAAAAAGTGGGCAACGTATGTGACTGCAATGTTCACAGATGACTGTTACTGTTAGTATCTGTCTTGGTATTTTTGCCCATGAATCTGTATTTCTTGGATAAAAACCAAAGTTTGATATTACCTTTAAGATAGGCCTATCATAGATAGAAGATATCTATATATATTTTATAAGATATTATTAACTTTATTATCATTCCGTCAATATATAGATTATCCATTATTTTAAGGAAACAGTATAAAATGTGCGCACAGGAAGTTCTTTTTAAAGGAAACACTATCTTCTGATAATCCTAATTGTAATCGGAGGATTAGTGAAAATGTGTCTATTCTAGGCACTCAGTGACTGATTTTCATAAAGATTAACGATTAAAGGATTAATCACTGCTGGTCTCCCAAACTTTCAATTAGTAAACTTTCGCAAAAGGCGACTTTTAACGAGCCATGCAGTCTTTTTATGAACGCAGTATATAGTGAGCAAAGAATGGTGACCGTGTAGGCCTACTTCAAAATCCGAAACATTGAACAAAATCTGACCACACAAGACAAGTCAAGTCTTTTCCCATGCTAGGCCGTTTCAATCGGTCGTTGTTGACCCCATTGAAACTATTACAGACTTTCTGAGACTGAATACCGTGACACTAAAAGATGCTGTTGACCTTGTACAGGGATTCTCCTGATAACTTGTTCATTTCCCTTCTTTTATATAGAGGGTCATAAAACACTGTTGCAATACAATGAAGCCATTATACTGCTTTCACGGTATTCATTTTTTTTTCATGTCGATGTACTTTATGATGCTGTTGTTGACCTTGTACACGGATTCTCCTGATAGCTCATCTATTTCCCTTACTGGTCATTTTTTATTTGTGGAAATTTACTTAAGTTGCCACAGGGAGAAATGGCTTTATTGGAAATAAATCATTTTTATCATGTTGATGAAGTTTGAAAAAACAAAACAAACTGTACTCGGGACACAATAAACCGTTAACCGGCGCTCAAGCAGCCCAAAAATTGCAGAAACTATGGTGAGCCTTTAATGCAAATAGAAACAGAATAATCGAAGTCTTGAACAGAATGCAGCCGACATCATTAACATTCAAAATTAGGTTTTGAATTATTTTATGAGAAACTAAACAAATAATACAGTGACTTCCATATTGTGTAGCTCGCCATAAAGCCGTCATAAAGTTTGCAAAAACTAGTGTTGACTTTGGTCTGTCAAGACAATGAAATGTCTTGCAACATTTTAGACGTCTACGTCAACCAGTAGCCATACAGTTTGTTAATTACCAAAACGAAAGGTCTATATTTCTTCAGATCTTCAAATACTTTGCCCCGTTAACCAATATGCCACGATATCCCCATTATTACTGATTATCATTACATTAGGATTTCACTATCTAAATACACGGAACTCATAGTATGAAATTGGATCATGAGTTCCGTGCATTTAATCATAAAGCTCATTCTAAGGTTGATATATAGATAACGTTATCGCACACGCCCACATAATTCATGAATAATTCATGAGTTCAAATGAATAATCATTGTCCTGATTCTTAATCTAGGACAAAAGTTTCGAATTCGGCATACAGCGTTTAAAGGTATATAATACATGATTGGTAAAGGTCACAGAACAGCACCCACACTTTGTCTAATCCAGTATGTACATGAAATAATAAACCTGTGAAAATTTGACTTCAATCGGACATCAGAGTCATGAAAAAATATAGCGAAAACGCAACTCATTTTTTTTCTTATAAAACATAAAGAATGGTTTTGATCTTACCCCAAGATCAAAACATTTTTCGGTCTTTGTTTTACTAATTTCTGGATAAATACACCATTTCAGGCAGAAATATTTGAACGGTATGTTTCTACCAGCACCATCTTCACACACTGAAAGTTATATACGTCAATCTGTGAACATCAATGTTTGGGTATGTTACCAATCCTGTACTGTACCTTTAACATAAAAAGACGGTGAATTAAGGTCGCTTGCACATGCCCCCCCCCCCAAAAAAAAAAAAAATATATATATATAAATCACCTCAATCAATATAGTATCTATAATGATAGTCAGCTATCATTTAGTCAATATTTAGATAATTGATTATTTTAACACTACAGTATAAAAAGTGGGCACAAGATTTGCTACTTAAAGGTAACGCTTTCTTGTGATAAAATCCCTGTAATCCGAGGATTAGTACAAATGTGTCTATTCTGAGCATTTGAATGTTGGTCTGTTTGATCCTAACGATTAAAGATTAATCCCCGCACGCAGTCAAAACTTTCATTTGCAAACTTTCAAAGGAGGCGTTTTGAGAAGGCACCAACGACCTATCCAATCTTCGCTTGAATTTCTTATAAAATAATTATGACGGAGTTTTTACCTTAACATTTTAATAACTAATTTGGCCACACAATATCGGTTTAGGTCAAGTCTTTCTACAAAATTATCCGTTTAATAATTAAAGGTAGTATCATACTTTGGTAGCATACCGGTACTGAAACAGACATTTTCACGGATTTACCTATAACTAACAGGGTATGGTGATGGTAGAAACATACCGTTCAATTCATTCTGCCTGAAATACTTATCAAGAAAAGTGTAAAAACCAATAACCAAAAACAATTTTGATCTTTTAAAGATCAAAAATAACGGTGAAAAGACTTAAGAAATACTGTGGGGGGTTTTCACTATTTTCTCAAAAAGTGGGCACCGTATGGGACACTGCAAATTTTACTGATGACTGTCACTGTATCTTCCTTGATATTTTTGCCCATGAATCTGCATTTCTTTGACAAAAACCAAAGTATGATATTATATTCAAAGGTCACTCAAAAGGTCACTAAAGATGTATACACATAAGACCCATGCCACACGAGGCTATGTACAGGCAATTCAGCTCCAGGCAATCTCCGAGTCCCACAAATATTCCACTTTGTTTTAAATTTCCAAGCAATTTTCTAAATGATAATCAAACATGGTCAGAAAGAAAGAAATGTTTCAAGCTGCCTTTTAAAATTATTTCGTGGGAGAGGCAGCTCTATATGCGAAGGATAACCCATGAAAACGTTTGCTTGTTTAGGTTTTAGGAAAACGGACAGGCAAATACTCTATACAGACGAAATGTATATCAACAAACGTAATATACACCACAACAAACTAACAGGCAAAACTCAAATATAAAGTCTAAAAATAAAATCACCTAAAAATATTGAAACGTTAGCACAACTACTGCGATCTTGCCGCTGCTCAATTTGATTAAAATAACGAAGACAAGTAATATTGTGAAGATGCAATTTAATATTAATTGAAAAATAAAACCGTTTTACTCAACGTACAACTCTTGAAAACTCAGTCCCTTTGCAAATTACATCTTTATTGGCATATAATTATGCCTACTTTAACTCAGCTGCATAAAATGTCAACAATCGGATGCAAAACACTACGGTGCTCATAAGCTATACCACGACAATTGGCGGCTGGTAACAATTTGTGAGAAATTACTTTGCCCAAGGTCTGATGCCCCACGCCCCCCCCCCCCCCCCCCCCCCGCCCCCAATCAGACACACACGGCACGGATAGGCTCACCTGGGGCCGGGGCTGATTTCACGAAGCACTATAATCATACTTTGGTTTTTGTCAAAGAAGTACAGATTCGTGGGCAAAAATATCCAGGAAGATACAGTCACAGTCATCTGTGAAAATTTCAGTCCCATACGGTGCCCACTTTTTGAGAAAACAGTGAAAAACGGCCACGGCATTTCTTAAGTCTTTTCTCTTTTATTTTTGATTTTCAAAAGATCAAAAATAATTTTGGTCACTGGTTTTACTCTTTTCTGGTTAAATACAGCATTTCAGGCAGACAAATTTTAACGGTATGTTTCTACCATCACCATCTTTATACCCTGTAGGTTATAGGTGAATCGGTGAAGATTTCTGTTTCGGTATACTACCTAAGTATGATACTAATAACAATAGACAGAGGTAGAAAAAGGGATTGGGTCTTTAAAAGCAAGCTAGTATAGTTCAGAATACAGAATCAAAGACTTACCGTTTTTATGTGCGTTTCGCGCAACACAAGGAAAAAGCCGGTCCCTCAATCTCTTCACAAGTAGTTCATCAATTGCTCTGTCAACAATGTAGTGCTGAAGTAGAGATACACAGTCTGACAGCGAATATCCAGAATACCGCACCTGAAAAGCATCTCTCCTCTTTTTATTCCGATGTTTATCAATAAATTATTCAGTTTACATTCTTCTTGTCATTATAATTTTTTTTACCAATTTCGTGGAATTTGATTGGCTGAGTACGACCCCCCGTGAAGTAAACCGTGCATAATGAACACGCTTACCATCATCAGGCGATTTTGGTTCGGTTCGTGAAAATATAATAAAATTTATAATACGAACGGAAGGCCGTCGCGCCCGATCACCTTAGATCGTTTGACCAATCAGCGATCAGATATGGAACAGCCCACAACTGCTGGGGATGCACCCGCTCGATCCAGTGTGCTGTGTTTGTGTACAGAGCGCGGATGCAGAACCCACGTTGAGTCACGCAGTCAATGAATGAATAAGGCAACACAATACCGTACAATGAAAATAAAAATACACACAAATGTTTTTAAGTGTCACACCATACCATACCACTGAGCGGATGATGATCACGCGTGCGTGCACGCTGCTGAATTTCATTGCCACGTTTAAAACACGCACACAGACTTCTTTGATTGTGAAATGCGCTGCTCTATTTCTACTTTCATGCTTATACAAGCGATTCATTATAATTTTTATGATTTTCATTAGCCAAAATCTCTGTATTGCATCACCCATGGTCACCGAATGTCTGTTTCAAATATAGACGCGAAAAATGTTTTACTAAAAATAAAAAATATGCTTAAATAACAAATAACAAACACAATGTTTGGTAAAGGTCACAGAGCATGCAGTGCTCACACTTTGTCTGATGCAGCATAATGTATACATGAAATAATAAACCTGTGCAAATTTGAGCTCAATCGGACATCTGAGTCACGAGAAAATAGCAAAAAATCCGACTCAATTTTTCCGTAAAACACAACTTGTACCCCGAGAATCCCCGAGACCAAACTGTTTTGGTCTTTGTTTTACTAATTTCTGGATAAATACACCATTTCAGGTGGAAATATTTTAACGGTAGGTTTTTACCAGCACCATCTTCATATCCTGAAATTTATACATAAATCTGTTTACAAATTTTCTGTTTGGGTATGTTACCAATCCTCATTGTACCTTTAAAATGATAATAACTGTGACGAAAAATGTTTCGGGCTCTTATTTAATGGGAGACTTTGTAGAATCGGTCTTGAGTAAACAGCGCACGCCCAAACCATGCTTTCGCAATTGTGAGCATGCGCGCGTTGATTTGCGCGTGCGTGCGCGTGCGCTGTTGACTTGAAGACCGGTTCTCCAAAGTCTCCCACTGTCCTGAAAGACTGTGTTGTAATGTGGGTTTTTTCTCTCCATTTTGGAAGATAAATTCTTTCAAGAAAAGGCCTTGGTTGGTCTGTCTGTTCTGTTGTAGTTTTTGTTTACTTTCAGATTAGCCAGAACCATGGGCCAATTTCACAGAGCTGATCCGTACAAAAAAAATGCTTAGCACAAAAATGGCTTGCCCAATAAAACAAACCACCATTGAAAATTCGGTTTGATATTCATGGTCAGCGAACAACAACCAAAGATCAATTGCAAGTGATACACAACACGTGGAAATGTTGGTTGTTAATCCAGTTTTTATTAAGACAGAAATGTCATGCTTAGCGAATTTTTGTGATAAGCAGCTCTATGAAATTGGCCCCATGTTGCACGATCATCGTGTCAGTACACGTACGTGTGCGCTCGTCTGTATTTGCTGATTACATAACAAAAGACTTTTTGTGGGGTGATGTTCATATCACAATAGTTTCATGGTCATTGTTGTTTAATTATAGACCCATATCGCGCCATTTCTACCATAAACGCGACGACAAACAGAACGCACATGTAAAGTGGATCTAAAATAATAGGCCTACAGTATATACACTGTAGGCATACTTTAAAGCTAGTGGCAAAGGTGAAAAGCTGCCTGTGAATGTGTCGAGTTTGTCGGTACCTGAACTTGGACCTAAATATAATTATCTATATTCTTGAAGACCCACTGGATTATCCGTCACACCTTGCAAAGATGATTTCGATATCACATAATATCACATAATATCCAGTATCTTCCTTCCTTCTTAGGCCTAGAATTTGATTCATATTCATTACTGAACTATGCGCCAGTGTGGGGCTTGCCGGATAGCCGGGGTAAGCGAGAGGAATTCCCGTTATTTCACTAGCTTAAAGGGATGGTACAGAATTGGTAAGACAAAATACACGTCATGATCACAGATTCACATAAAACTTACACAGTATAATGGTGATGACAGGAGAAAACATCCCATGAAATAATTTTGTCTGAAATGCCATATTCGTTGAGAAATAAATGAAACTATTTTCCGATTGGAATAAATCGCTTCGAAGCGTTTTAATCATTCGTTGAAATGTGTACAGTCTTCTGTGTACGGGTTTTCACTATTTTCTCGTGAGACAGATGGCTGATTGACCTCAAACGTCTACAGGTTTTTCAGTTAAGGCATATGATGGATTACATAATGTGCTTTCACTGTCAGCAACGGTTTTGTCGCAAACACCAGTTCTGTACCATCCCTTTAAAATTCGCGACGTGTAGGCTATAATTTTACGTCAACTGGCGGCCATTTTGAACTTCGTTACCGACTGAGCAGATGCTGCAAATTCATTCATTCATTCATTTTTTTCTTTTAATCTGAGACAGTGAAAATTGTCTTGGAAGAAGAAAATAAATCAGAGAATTATATAATGCACACAAATAATAAATAGATAAAACGGCAAAAGGACTGTGAACTGAATTCTTGAAATTAAACGTAGCTTAAGAAAAATACACGCGTAATTAGTATTGTTTTACTGCGTGG
Source organism: Astropecten irregularis (assembly GCA_963971285.1). NCBI lineage: Eukaryota > Metazoa > Echinodermata > Asteroidea > Paxillosida > Astropectinidae > Astropecten > Astropecten irregularis. Next base: position 3,354,390 of record OZ020264.1, on the reverse strand, counting down.
TGTATCAGTCATTATAATGCATGCCCCTCCCAGCGTTATGCTTATTTTAGAAACATAATGATGATTATTCTTAAAGGTAATATCATATTTTGGTTTTTGTCGAAGAAATACAGATTCATTGGCAAAAATATCAAGACAGATACAGTAATAGTCATCTTTGAAATTTTCAGTCCCATACGGTGACCACTTTTTGAGAAAACAGTGAAAAACACCCATCACAGTATTTTTTTTTAATTTTTTCATCATTTTTGATCTTTAAAAGATCAAAATTGTTTTGGGTCATTGGTTTTACTCTTTCCTAAATACAGCATTTCAGGCAGAATCATTTGAACGGTATGTTTCTACCATCACTATCTTTATACCATGTAAGTTATTATGTATATCTGTGAAGATTTCTGTTTCAGTATGCTACCAAAGTATGACACTACCTTTAACAACGCATTAGGGTTTTTTTTTGCGATGGCCCGATATTGTGAATAGAACATGTATAACCTGTTGATCATACGAAGCTTGTCAAGTTCGGTTTTCCCTATTTCTACATCCATGCTGAGGGCAATCACACGTCTCGTAGATACCAGCAAAATAATTTGCCTCAAAAGTTATGACAACGGCGAAACAAAATAAATATTGAAACTCATTGAGGAAAATGATGTACAGTGACTGAACTATTGTTGTTTCGCTGTCAATAGTGGGATATGAGTGCAGCGCCGATATGAGGATATATGATATAATTTTATGTAGTTAATAATATGCACACTTGGGTTACCGACGAATGAAGTCCTCGTTGTGGCTTGATCAGGCGACGTTTGGAGTTGAACGAACTATTCATAGTTAGTGTGGCTGGTTGTAACCGGTGCTCAGTCGTTTAGTGCGTGCGTTCCAAGCAAGACTGCATCTCCAGCTCTCTATTAATAATTAGTGAACTCAAAAAGTTGAACTTTTCGCTTCGCTGGCATGTCTGGCACTTAAAGGTAGTATCATACTTTGGTAAGACACCAAAATAGAAATGTTCATAGATTTACGTATAAATTTCAGGGTATGAAGATGGTGCTGGTAGAAACCTACCGTTAACATTATTCCGCCTGAAATAGTGTATTTATCCAGAAATTAGAAAAACAACGACCAGAAATCTTTTTAATCTTTTAAAAGATCAAAAATAAAAGTGAAAAGACTTGAGAAATACTGTGGCCGTTTTTCACGATTTTCTCAAAAAATGGTCAACGTATGGGACTGACATTTTCACAGATGACTGTGACTGTATTTTCCTTGATATTTTTGCCCACGAATCTGTATTTCTTTGACAAAAACCAAAGTATGATAATTATTACCTTTAAATTGGTTATAGCCACTTCGTGCTATGCATAGTTGTACTTGTTATTTCCTGTTGGGAAAAATGACTGTACTAAAATAAAAATTGTTTCCGACAAGCTTTGATAGCAAAACCGAAACAGAAATCTTCACTCGGATTTACCTATAACTTACAGGGTATAAAGATGGTGATGGTAGAAAAATACGTTACGATATACGTTTTTACCTGAAATGCTGTATTTATCCAGAAAATAGTAAAGCCAATGACCAAAAACTATTTTGTTCCTTTAAAGATAAAAAATAAAGATGAACATATTTTTTTTAAATACCGGGTTTTTTTCACTGTTCTCTCAAAAGGTCGGCACCGTATGGGACTGGGAATTTCACAGATGACTATATCTTTCTTGATATTTTTGCCCATAAATATGCATTCCTTTGTCAAAAACCAAAGTCTGATATTACCTTTAAATAATCGCATTAATGTTCCATAATATTGCTGTTGAACTTTTATAATCAATTTAATTGTGCAATCACTATCAAGTACATATGGATTCAAGGGGATTATTGGGAAGGTTTTATTCCTGCAATCACTAGATTGATAAGAGTACAGACACTTCTCAGTGATAGCAAAGTCAGACATGAGACCAGCGGTAAGGGACGGAGGATAAGATCGCCTTTTCACGCAAAATTAATATTTGGGGTCAAATTTACGGGAATAACAATTATAATTATACCACTTCCGCCATTGTGACTGTCGCAATTAACTGTCCGTAATCACCGATTACTTCATAAGACCTAAACCTATACTGATTACTTATCAGTATATAATTATAGGTATATAGGGGCCAATTTCATAGAGCTACTTAAAGGGGGCATAATGATTATAGGATTTGCAAGGCCTCCAAAAGTTTTTTATTGAGTTTAAGACAGAAAATGGACTCAACAGCTCGTAAACAGTGCAAACAGTCACCATGGGAAGAAATCTTGATTCATCAGATGCTGGGTTTTTCAAGGAAATCAAGATATCTTGAAAAAGAGAGAAAAGACGTAAGAAATACTGTGGCCGCCGTTTTTCACTGTTTCCTCAAAACGTGGGCACCATATGGGACTGCAATTTTCACAGATGACTGTCACTGTATCTGTCTTGATATTTTTGCCCATTAATCTGTATTTCCTTTGACATAAACCAAAGTATGACATTTCCTTTAAGCAGCTCTATGAAATTGGCTCCTGGTTATACACTTTTCAGTCTCAGCAAATTCCAAGTTCAACCAACTTTGATGCCGGCACGCGTGGCCTCCCCATGGCAACGGCAGTTAAGTGAACTTTTTTTTTTACGTGAGTGACACGTGTAAATAGTGTGGGTCAATATTTTCCCTTAACCTACACACGCGGTGACGACATCAGGCTACCGTTATTATGACCGTCTGCGACTGTGGCTATTAATAATTATTATACCACACGAGTCGATGGAAAGGGTCGACAGTCACAGCCGTGGGTGTTGTTATTCGGGCAGCCGTAGCCAGACTTACGGGGGGAACAGATTTATAACCAGTCGTACGATGTCTGGCCTCAAGTCTCGTATGATGCAATGTGCACACACGAGACTAGTCTGGTTCCCTGCCAAAAGATTCGATGACGACTCTTATTAAAAATCTTAGAATTGACAGACAATAGTCGGGAGATCCTTGGGTCTGGGAACCAGACTATACACACCCAACACGTATAGACCTTCGACCAATAGCGTGTCAGCGACGGATCACGCCATTCTCCATTTACCATGATATTTTCTTACTCTCTTTTAAAAAAAAGAGCAGCTCCATGCCTGCACGTAGAATCCATGTTGTGATCAAGTGGCGTATTGATATTATTATTAACCCGATAGTGTAACAAAAGACATGAATATTCATGTGGAAAATAAACATTCTAATAGACCGATTGCACGACCAATATTTACATGCCATCAAGTGACTTATAGTGGATATTTTGTCATCTCATTTGGCACAGAGTAGTAATAGAAATGTGCAAAGAAGAATATGCAAGATAAATTAGTCTTCTTTGCTCGGTGGGGGCGCTGTTGATAATAATTTATGGCGAGTAAATCCATGTGCTTCAAATTTCTGCTTTTAAGTATAAGTTGTAAATTGAAAGTTAACTGGACGTTTTTGTCTTTCTGAAGAGCATAATTATTCCAAATTATTGTTTCTATATCTGTTTACCATGGTTTGTTTGAGAATTATTACCATTCGCTTAACCTTTCCATGCTAAGGTACTAGTAAAATTGCGCGTTTCATATTAAATTTTACGCAAATCTGCTCGTTATAGATAAATACAAAATATGAAGGCAGTTTAGTTTAAAATAAACGATATAAGAGCAGAATATTGGATACAAATTTTATTCTGGTGTTATTCAGTAAAACGGCATAGATAAACACGAAAAATTTGCAAAACTAAAATTGAATTCGCCTAAATATTTCTGCCCAACAATAGGCTGAAAACAAATTTTATGTTGCATATCCTACTTGTAAAATACATTATACGGGCCTACTATCCATATCTTTGGTAAATATCACAGACAAAAATTATTGCAAATTATTAATTTGAACTGAATCAGCCCCCCCCCCCCCCCCTAAAAAAAAGTTCCAAAGGAACAAATTTCCCGCACGAGTCGAATTTGTTCTTCAACTACAGAGAGGGCGCTCTTTATAAGGACCGTGTTTTGTTTTTGTGCTGATTTCCATCTCCAATCTTGGTTGATTTTCTCAGAACATTCATCTACGTTGGAAAACCGAAATCTGTCGTGGAGTGATGTGTAAAAACAAATATATACAAAAAGTGTTGGTGAATTTAATTATTGATTAAAACAAGAAACTGCGGTGGTATCATTATTCTTTTGTACACCGCCAGTCATCTTTTATTGGAATCTGGGAAGCTGGAAAGCTAATCATGAGCAAAAGACCTGTGGGGAAATCCGGGAGATGTTGTACATATTATTCCAGTGGCGTCACCAGACTTTTGAGGCGGGAGGGGGGGGGGGGGCACAAGGGGGCACTAGCAATTGTTAGGGGGGCACCGCTACAATATATATTATATTTTTTTTTCACCAACCCAAATCTCAAATTGGGGGGGGGGGGGCACGGGGGGGGGGGCACAATTTTAATCATTAGAGGGCGCCATTCAAAACTGTATGCTCGGATTTGCAAAGATGTGCGTTTTAGCTGAATTTGGTACAGAAGTGAAGGTCTTAAACTTCCTTACAGGCGTTGTTTCATGTACCTTTTTACACTTTGTTCATCTGGTTAGCAGAAATACGGCCGAAATAATCATCCTGCCTGAGCCTCAGCTCCGTTTCGTAAACGCCCACTATATAGGTTTGTACCTTCAACAACAATTAATGTGGTTCTGCTCACCGCTTTCGCGCCTTCTTCGTTAACTTAATAGTAGTGTCCTTCACGTGTACAAGGTCCACGAACTTTCCTTCACAACCATTACTAGTTTATACTACTTGACCTTCACCTTTAACTTCCCGCACAGCCTTCCATAGACCTATCTTACCACCCACTTGACATGATTATTTGTAGTTATAAATAGACCTCCATGAACCTCTCTTATCTTATTTAGTCACAGCTAGGTCGCAAAAATATGGCGACACAATTTTTGGGGGCATGGTAAATGGGAGACGTTTGGAGTGTCGGTCTTGAATCAACAGCGCACGATGGTTTGCGCAATAATTGTGAGCATGCGCGCGTTGTATTGCGCGTGCGTGCGCGTGCGCTGTTAACTTGAAGTCTCCCATTAATTAGTTCGGACATGGTCCGGCATTGAGGCAGGTATATAGACGCGTGTGGGCCTCCTAGGACTATGCATCCAACCACGGGTCTTTTCATTGGGTGGTATAGACATTGATGGTCTACCTCCATGCAGGCTAACCAGTATGGGCATGAGGAAAAAATGTGGGCAAATCCTCCTAATTACATCATTGACTTTATAAATTCACCATTTCCAACGGCGAAACAATCGCCAATAACAGAGACTGTTGAAAACACGTCGGTGAAGGGCAAGACTAATTTGCATAATTAGTATCTATTTCCCGACCAAAATCATTTAATATTCATGAAAAACAAAACAACTCCAACTTTTTAAAGAGCATGTACAACATTGGTAACATCAGTTCAATCGTGGAATTTGAAGACGTATATTAGTCAACAGAGATGAGTTGATGCCCCTACGGCCACGCCCGCCTTGGAGATGGTGAACTGGGCGACCAATCAGCTCGGCGTGACGATATCACAGCTAGACATTTTGGGCGGTATAACCACGGCAAGTCTGTTAGAGAAGGCCCTGGAATCTAACCAAGAGCAAACGCCCAAGCAAGATTGAGAAAAATTTGAATCGGAATACACCTGTCGAAATCAATACAGTTTGCTCATTGATGCATTTCCAAACCTACGAAAAATTAATAAGAATTTAACAGTCTAAGAAGCAAAGTACATAGCTTACTTTCATTATGTAATATATTCTGTAAATGTATTAAAGCCTATTTTGTTTGCTTTATATGAAGGACTGTGCGGATCTTCCGCTTGCAATAATTTTGTTCCCCTTTCCAATAACTATATTGCATTATATGAAATTTATTAATGAAAATGCCTTTCAAATGCTGCAAAATTTGTACAGTCCTGTTGGAAACATCATAAGCTACAAATTAGAACAGGATTGACTTCATAAGGGTAGCATTATTATTACGGGAGTTAATAGTGACGTTAAGTTACAAAATAATGCTTCAGTGGTGAATTTCACGAAGCCCTACGATCGATCGTAACTACAGTTGCGAAGGATAACCCATCGTAGGGGGCCTATCCAACGTGGGGCTGCAATGCATCGACAAGTCCTACGATTGATAGTAAGTTACGATGAGTTTGGTGAAATCGACCCCTGGTACAATTTCCGTGCAGTTATTCTGTTGAAAGGAATGGAAATTCAGTTGGAGTAACAGAGCACTCTCCCACTGGCACGCACGTCAGGAAACCAAAAAGAAAAAAGAGGAAGAGTGTATCGATAAATTTAATTAATCACTCGATAATCATAAGTCACGTGACCAATGATCAATGTATGGGGGTCTTTTTTCGTGGGCGCCGCCATTTTTGTTGTTATGGTTTTGTTGTAATTGAAGCATGTCACATGACTGTTATACCGAAATACGGAAACTAATAGTCATACTGTCCATTCTTCAACAAATAATTTTGGCTTCCTCGAATTAAACTGGTAATCTTGAGGACGTGTCTTAGGAGAAGTCGAACCCGTGAGACACGTAACGTTTTCCACCGCAGAAAGCAGTTGGAGACTTTGGAGCTAAGGGGTGCACCCAGGTAAATATAGTCAAAAAATCCGTCCGCTGAGCTCATTAATAAAAGTTAAGCACTCAATTTATTATAAATGAGAGAGTTCTGAGAGCTATGCAACTGAGGGAATGAAGAAATATGGCACTGGACCTCCAGCGTGGACTCTGGGCTTCCATTTGTGACGTTTTGTGACGCAATTGGGTAAGAAAGTGGGTCTATTTCAGCCGATTTGCTGAAACTGTGAAAACTTTTTGTATTTTGCAGCTGCGCTGCGTTGTGTATTTTTAAATGATTTTTGAAGTATAATGATTTATCATTGTTGTCCATGGGAGTTTATTTACTTGGGTGCAACAAACTTGATAGCGCACGCGCACAACAACGCGCATGCTCACAATTGTGCGCGCATGCTCAGAGCTAGCAAAAAATAGACTATAGACTGCATCCGAATCTGTTGTCTAGAGCTAGGTCTAGGCCTTCCCTCCATTGGAAATACGTGGAGACACCAAGACAATAGACCTAGCCGTAGCTCGTGAAGCCCGTTTCGGACACGGCCTCAGTCTGCTGCCGCCAACGTCTCAAAAGTCTCCCATTGGCTCAGTCGCCCCTGTAGCACGTGTATGCACACACGGTGAGGCTGGCGAGGCACTCAACTTTCAAGAAACACTGATGGCCTTCTCAAGCTTAGATCCGTTTATGCAGCCTGCAGGATGGCAATCTCTACCCGTGTACCACCCAGAGTTCATCCAACGAAGAAAGACAACAGTCTCAGCTCCAGGAAAGACCATCGGCTGTGTAAGACATCCTGTAGATGGTAAGTCATTATGCAAAGACTTTCCTTGGGAAACTACGGGAGTGCTTGACAGTGTCCAGATACTGTTGCGTTGACTCTTAGGCCGTGTCCGAAACGGGCTTCCAGAGCTACGGCTAGGTCTATTGTCTTGGTGTCTCCGCATATTTCCAATGGAGAGAAGACCTAGACCTAGCTCTAGACAACAGATTCGGATGCAGCCTTACACAATCAAGTCTGTTGGTTTTGTTTGTTTGTTTTTTTCCCGCCGGGAATTCCATATAATGGAATTCATGAATGAAAATATGGCAAACTCCGTACTATCCTGCTGTTGGAATTAAACATTATGCTAAGCTGCATTTTGCTTCAAGAATGATCGCTGCGATACTATAAAATGGTGAAAATGCTATCTTATTATTCAAGACGGTGTCGACTCGTGGGGGCGCTGTTGATTGTTATGGTGATCGTAAATCATCCCAGGTTCAGACTTCCTCGCAATTGTCAGTGAATCATTGTGCTTTAATTGCAATTTCTGTAATCAAGTAATGTAACTTTGCAGTCATTAATTTGTAAAATTATAAAGTGGCCTTTTTTTTTTAGAACATCGTATTTTGAAGTTATAACTTCAAAAAATATGATAATAAAAACTTCCCGGGCGCGTGTTTATGAAAATTCTTCCAAACTTTAATTTTATCTTTAGCTTAGTCATTTAAGTTCATCAAAGAAAAGCAATACGACCACCATATTGATTTAAAACGATTTTTGATCATTATTCGACGAGAGGTCGGGTGTCATTGCGCAGGCGCTGTAGGGGCCTCACGAATCAATAATGGCGAACTAAATTATGCAGTTCTTCTGTATAGGGCATATCCCAATGGAGCTAAACTCTCTTCACTTTATTTTGTAAAAGCTCAGTCATCGAACTTGCTTGTTGGTGCATCATACAGGGTGTATAATTTTCCTGACTCAGATGAAGGCACCTATTAACAATAATAATTATGAGAACAGAATTATTTGAGGCTTTGCATGGTGACAAGTGGTATGTGGATCAGTTTGCGGAAACACTATGTAAGAATCGTTCGTAATTTCGCACTTCTTATTTTGTCGCACTCCTGGTTTCTAACCCTAATAGCTCTCAACGTTTCGACTAGCCTGCTCTAGTCATCGTCAGGAGACTAAAGCAGACTAGTCGAAACGTTGAGACCAATACGAAAAGTGCGAACGAAATAGAAGTGCGAAAGTACAAACGATTCTTACATGTTGTTACCGCAAACTGATCCACATAATAATAATAAATAATTACGACCATAAAATCGGATTATTCTTTTTCTTTTACTGAAAATACAAAACAGTTTATTCACTCTATACCAACTAGGACATTATAATTCGTATTAAAATGATTACAAGAAAAAAGAAGCTAGATATCATATCGAATTTGAAATTCGAGTATTCGAATACCAACTCGAACTGTTGAGACATATTTACACAATATAGTAAGTTGCCATGATCACTCAGTTTTCGTCTTCACAAACAGCATAATTATTAACAGAAATGTTTCTATTTGTGTACCCTATTGTTTTGTTCAAACATTTTTGTAATTCGCTATACTTTCGATATTAAGATACTAGAAAAATTGCGCGTTCCACTTTAAAGCAATTATTTTCAACTTACAAATATGAAAAGAATCAGCTTACTTGTAATTTAACACAAACGATAAAAGACCAGTACACTCTAAACAATTTCGATCTGGTGTTGGAAGTTGGAAATGTCATGGGAAAATCCGAAGTCATGAAAAACTTATTTGAATTTGTTTAAATATTTCTGATAAAACAAATTCACACATTTAAGTTCAAAACGCTTGTTCAAATACATAATCACACTTATTATACACAACACTATACTATAAATATATTTGATAAAAATCGACAAAATATTCATATGTACATATATTTAAAAATCGGAATGGATATTACAAAGACATGCAAAACTGAATATCTGAATTCGTCTAAACGTTTCTGCTAAAAAATCACACACTTTAGCTACAGTTCACAAATACACTTTTACATTTTACATATATGATCACACTTATTATAATTATACTATACTTTAAATACCTTTAAAAAATATCTTTGTACGGGACCTATTTACAAAACATTTATGTATATTTAGACTGAAATCGGAATGTACTGAATGAAAATTTCAACCTTAAAAAAATGAATTTTGTGCTTCAATAATAAAAAAAGAGGGCGCTCTTCATAGCGGCCATTTTGTTTTTGAGGTGATTTTGTTCAAGTCCAATTTGATAAGTTTTCTTTGGAATATTCAGACCAAAGTTGAAAAATCGAAAGAAATCTGCTGTGGAAATGATAGGTGTAACAAATCTTAACTCGGCCTTCGCTCCACTGTTATCATGTTCGAATTTGAATCGAGAAGTAAGAATTAGGCCCAGATATATTTTGTTCGAGGAACCAAAAACTAAAAAGAAACAATTAACAAAATTTACACAAACTGTAAGTAATATTGTGGGATTCTGAATGATATTGGTTAGTCGTGATGCCTCCATGTTTCTTCTTCGTCGCACATAGAAAAGGCAACATCCAACCCTTTCCAGTAATGAAAACATCAATGTTCATGTGTATAAACAAACACAAAATCTAGAAAACACTTTCAATCGAGTTTAAAAATCTAATGGTAATATTACACACACAAAAACAAGCTATCTAAAATGGTGTCTAAAACTATCAAGTCTATCTAAATAATGCAACAACGGCTGGATGAAAGTATTATCTGGCAATATCATAATTTGGATCTAGGTTCCGTTTAATTTGGAGGGCAGCTGAACTATTATATTGTTTTCTTGTGCTTTGTAAAAATTCAACAAATGTTATATTTACACATGTACATGTATAGGTTTTATGCTTAGGTTGTAGGTCATAAAACCAACACATTGCATGATTATTCACAATAAAACAAATCGCAAAGGTTAGTTGTATAGGATGGTAAACATTTGGAAGTGAACACCGTTCGTCCATATTATACAGTTAGTATTTTGTGCTCGAGTGTTAATTTTTTGTTTGGATTTTTCTCAGTTTTTGTCGGTCCAACCTTTCAGAAAACATGATTTATATAGTAATGATTTATACACTTATTACGTACTTAATTCAGAAAGAGTACGTAACCATTATACAATTTGGCAACCTCTCGCAGTTTTGTGTCATTTTGAAATGTGTGAGATACGGACCTCTCAAAAAACTGATCGTATCGTCGTGATCACAGTAAATAACCAATAGTTATATAGTTAATGTATTTACATACCGGAGGATTGTCTCTATTTCATAGATTCTGATCCATCTCGATTTGGTGTTTTTCTTAATGTGATTCCAGGGCCTTCTCTAACAGACTTGCCGTCGTTATTCCACCCAGAATGTCTAGCTGTGATATCGTCACCCCGAGCTGATTGGTCGCCCAGTTCACCATCTCCAAGGCGACCAGTGAATCTACTCCGTAGTTCACCATGGGCTGGCTGACGTCAATGGCGTCCTCCGACATGCAGAGGAGGTCGGCCATCTTGGATTTGACGCTGGCCTCTAGGTCGTCGGCGTCAAGGCAGCTGGCGTCCCCACCGGATGACTTGGAGCTGCTGGCAGCGGCCAGGTGGTGGAACTTGAGCATCGTCTTGTAGCAGAATTGCTGAGTGGCGCCCCAATCCTGCACATCACATAGAAGACAAGAAACACAATCGGTAAATAATTTGATGAGTTTAATTTCGATGAAATGTGGCATGAAAGTTTTACTTTGTGGCATGACAAATTATTCCTTAAGAAGGTGGGCTGGTCAAATTCCACACGATGTGTACTGCCATGTTCTACGTTTCTTTGGTTATGCAGCGGATAGATGACTCAGCTTGGCCCGATTTGACCTAAATCGACCTCATTTCATTTTCTGCAACTGTACACATGTGTGTATGGGTTGCATTGTCATGCACGGTTTTAGCCATCAACATTATACTTCTCAATTGTTCTTGGCTTTTTGGCTACAAGTTGTTCATTATAGTATAACTGAATCATTTTGCGTTTAATGGTAATATCATACTTTGGTTTTTATCAAAGAAAAACAGATTTATGGGCAAAAATATCAAGACAGATACAGTAACAGTACTTTGTGAAAAGTTCAGTCCCATACGTTGCCCACTTTTTGTGAAAACAGTGAAAAACAGCCACATTATTTCTTAAGTCTTTTTTCTTTTATTTTTGATCTTTTAAAAGATCAAAAAAGATTTTCGGTCGCTGTTTTACTAATTTCTGGATAAATACACCATTTCAGGCGAACAAATTTTTACAGTATGTTTCTACCACCACCATCTTCATACCCTGTAAGTAAATCTGTGAACATTTCTGTTTTGGTTTCTTACCAATATGATACTACCTTTAAATGTTACAAACTAGCAACAGTTGTACGAACCTGGTTTGCAAGGCAGACAACGGGCAGATCCTTCCGTGGTAGGAGCTGGCCAAGAAGCTGAAGGAACTCATCTACGTACAGCGTGTGGTTCCCCTTCGCTGCAAGAACCTTCACCGTCTGTCCCTTGTCCTCCAGGTACCCAGCTCCTTTGACGGGGGCGAGTTGCACGGAGAGTGCCGGCAGTCCGCTGACGTGTCGTCTCTCGGCAAGGGCGTCGAGGTAGGCGTTGGCTGCACAGTAGACAGGCTGTGCTTGATGACCCCAGGTTGTGGAGATCGAGGACAGCACGAAGAAGACTTCCAGTTTGTCCTTCAGAGTCAGTTCGTGGAGGATCCTTGCACCGGTTGCTTTGGCGGCAAGAATGCGAGACGCCTGGCCAGAGGTAATGTCTGCGAGGTTTTCCTCCTCGATGATGCCAGCCAGATGGAAGATGCCTCTGATTTGAGGGACCCTCTTGTCGTCCCGGAGCTTCTCCAGCATCGATGCCACGCTGTTTTTGTTGGATATGTCAAGAGAGAACTCGTGAAGGTTCACCTTGTTGCGCTTCAGGAAGTTCACGGTCCTCATGGCTGCTGCTGTCTTAGCCCCACTCCTGGAGACAAGAACAATGTGCTTGGCACCGTTCAGACACAACCATCTCGACAAAGCCTGTCCAATGCCACCGAAGCCACCAGTGACGATGTATGTAGCATTGGGCTTGAACTGCTGGAGGGAGGGCTTCAGCTCAGCTGGTTGGAAATGTTCTGGGACTTCGAAGACGATCTTTCCAATGTGAGCTCCTTTGGACATGAAGCGGAATGTCTCTTTGAGGTCCTTAATGGGGTGGACTGTGAGTGAAATGGGCCTCAATTCCTCCTTTTCAAAAAGGTTGATAACCTTACGCATGATTCGCTGGACAATGGTCGGACGCTGCCTCATCAAGACGTCCAACTGGCAGGAGTGGAATACTTTGTTCTCGAGGAAGAATCCCATGGGGAGGCTGGAGCCCTGCAGAATGTCACGTTTGCCAATCTCGCAGAATCTCCCACCTGGGCCAAGAAGAGATATACCGGTTTGAAGCAGCTTTCCAGACAGAGAATTCAGGATCACGTCAACACCCTGGCCATCTGTCCACTCCATCACATCATCGTAGAAACGGGAGGATCTGGAATCACTAACCATCTCCACACCAAGCTCCTTTCGCAGGTAGTTCCTCTTCTCTTCAGTACCCGCAGTGCAGATCACCTTGGCTCCTATCATTTTGGCAATCTGGACAGCTGCCAAACCAACTCCTCCACAGGCAGAGTGGATCAGGACAGTCTCGTCTTTGTTCAAGTTAGCTCGTTCTACAAGACAGAGGTAAGCCGTCACGAACACCACACCAATACTGGAGCTGTCAACAAAATTGAGGTTACTGGGTTTCGGCACCGTCAGCCTAGCGTCACAGATTGCGTGTGACCCGAAGCAGCTCTTTCCAAATGCAATGACCTCATCACCGACTCTAAAGCCTTGTGCTCCAGGGGTGACCTCATCCACAATACCGGCACACTCCAGACCAAATGATGGGTGCGTATCTTTCTCCAGACCTTCAAGGAGACCCAGAGATATCATGACATCTTTGAAGTTGAGAGGAGCTGCCTTGACTCTGATCTTCACATGACCCTCAGGAACTTCAACATCATTCACATCATGAAAAGCAAGATCATCGATAGATGCTCCTTTACCTGCTTGTCCCCTCAGGTCCTGCTCCACTCGCCATCTCAAAGACTGTATCTCACTGACCTGATGCAAGTCCTGGTGCATGACACGGGGGACAAATCTCTCCTTGTGACGGATGACAAACTCACGTTCACCAAGATCACTGGCGGTCATCAACCTCACGAACTCCTGAACATTTTGTGGGAGTGAATTTTGGGGGTCCAAATCCACAGAGAAAATCGGCACGCCTGGAATCTGATTGCTGACAGCCCGAGTCAGACCAACGGCAAGAGAACCATTGGGGATAGTTGATTCCATATTTCCTCCCTTGGTCAGAACCCAGAGACGCTTGACCGACTCGGGGTAGGACTCCACTGCCTGGAAGAGTTTCAAGAGAGCGTGCAGCTTAGCGTCTTCGTCACTGTAGATGTACATGACCTCCATCGGAGACTCGGTGTTCTCACTAAACACACGATCCAGAGACTTTGCCTCAGAGAAGTTGCTGATCTGGACCTCGCCCTGATAATGAGGAAGAAATACGGATGCGAACCTGTTGTTTCCGTCTCGGAGGATGAAGAGCTTGTCTTGTTGGATGATCTTGCTATTGTCATCTTGTTCGGAGGCTGATGGTTTTCTTCCGACTAAAACAGAATGGAAGAACTCGTTCGGTGAGGATGCAGACGTGATCTCCTTCAGACCAACTCGGCTCATGGTATCCAACCATCCCTGGCGATCGAGCCAGCATCGCTCGTTCCTGAAATCGTCAAACACCCAGCAGACGTCCAGAGCCCCAAACCAGAGTTCTGTCAAATAGTGGGTGTTGGTGCCCTCCATGATGAACATCAGACCATCTCGGCAAAGCAGATTGCTCATGTAAGCAGTGCTTCGTTGTACGTCAATCGCAGCGTGCAAGGTGTCCAAGCAGACAATGACATCGAAACTGCCAGGAACAAATCCCTGTTCGGTGATATCTCGTTCGATGTCTACCTGCTTGTACTGGATGAACGGGTACTCTTGAAGATTTCCCTGTGCCTGCTGGAAGAAGGTGGCACTGACATCAGCGAAGACATACTCCATCCTCTTTTCAACACCCATCTCATTCAGTGGGTCCACGATAAATCGAGTCAAACCGCCGATTCGAGCTCCGAGTTCCAGAACTCGGACCACCTTCTTGTGTTTTGCAGCCTCACGGACAGCCTTGACAACTGCTTCGGCTCCTGCTTTGTAGTAAAGCCTTGTGCTGAGTGAATCGTAGAAGTAGCGGTCAAGTCCCTCTGCACAGAACATGAGCGGGACTGCAACTTGTGGATCTTTTAATGTGTTGGGCAAAGCCTCGCCGAGACTCTTCATCAAGCTCACCTCAGAATCCAACTCTGGAACATGCTCAAGGATATTGTCTAAGACGTCTGGAATCTCATCGTACCTGATGCTTTTGCTGCCTCCATTCTTAGCAATGGTTTCGAACCTGTTGATGTACTTCTCGTAGCTCTTTCCCTGAGCTCGCTCGTCTGAGGGAACGGTGTCAAGGGCGTGTCTGACGTAAGATACACAGACTCCTTCAATGTCATCAAGAACTTTCTCTGCACGGTCGATAGCATTCATCTCATCTCCGTAAGACGCACGAAGATTGGTCTCATCAAAAATGTCAGTCAGCACCGATGTTGGGAGTGTGCATGCTGAGGCTCGCTGCCACTGGGTGGTGTAAACGCAGGACTCGATGGGAACATCGGACTGGTTGCCATTGAAGTTCTGCGCCTGGAAGCCCTTCAAAGTCATCAGGGTGTCTCCTTTTTCAGTTGCCAAAGTGATGTCAGCAGTCAGGACCATGCTGTCACAGTCGATCACGTTAGCATAGGCAAGGATTTCCTCACCAAATGGAATAGCCTCCTTAGACAGCTCCAGTGAATCGATGTGAACTGGGAGATACATCGTGCTGTTGGGACCAACAGCAGACAGAGCCAGCTGGAACGCTGCATCAAGATGTGCCACTTGAACCCTTTGTTTGTTGTCAGGAACTGGATGGAGAACAGCAAGTGCCTCACCATCTCCCAGGAACATCTTCTTCACCATCTGAAAGGTAGGTCCATAGTTGAGACCGACATTTTCCAGCCTAGCGTAAAACTCTTCACCAGAGATTTCCGTTGAACATCTCTCTGTAATCTTCTCGAGAGGGAGACAGTTCACTTCGGCCTTGCTTGTGGTATACATCTGGGCGTTGCTGTGTGAATTTCCATCACAGGTGACCTGCAAACCTGCTCCATCTTTGACCAGACCGAGCTTCAGGGTGCACTTCTTGGAATCAGAATCTTCAGGCCAAGGCAGAACACGAGTGAAGTTGATGTTCTTCAGAGCTGGGTTTTCAGTCTCCGCGAAGCTCATCTGTACCATGTATTCGATGTAGCCAGCGCCAGGGTACACGATTCGATTACCGATCACATGATCAGCTAAGAAGGGGAACATCTCCAGGGTAAGATTGCCATCTTGTCCTTTGAAGGTGCGGTCATCCAAACCAAGACGACGCTTTTGTCTCTCCTCCGTCTCCAACCAGAAAGACTGATGTTGCCATGGATACGTAGGAACGGGTGCCCAATCTGCGGTACCACGAGTCAGCTTAGACCAGTCTAATGGGACCCCGATGGTGTAAAGAGTACCCACTGCCCGCTGGATACTGTAGACGTCATTCTTGTCCCGCAGACTGGAGTTGATGGTGATGGGTGGGTTTTTAGGGTCTAATCCACGGGCAATCTGCTTGACTGAAGAAAGCAATGTATTTGAGGCTGCAATCTCCAAGAAGACGTCAGCTTTGGTCTCCTGTATAACAGATTCAATGGCAGGCTGGAAGAGTACAGCACCTCTGATGTTGCCCCACCAGTACTCGGTGTCGAAGCTGCCATCATAGTATTCACCCGTCACAGTGGAGTAGTAAGGTACATCTCTCTTGCCACTTTCACTCCGGATAGCACCCTCCATGGCCGTTGCGAATGGCTCCTTAATGGGGTCCATCTCTGGAGTGTGGAATGCACACGTCACACGCAGTTGCTTCGCTTTGCCCGGATTCTGCTCTACCACAGTGGCGATGACATCTTTGTTTCCAGCCAAAGTGATTGCACCTGGTGCGTTGACTGCTGCGATGTAGAGATTTTCATGCTCTTGACAAATCTTCTCAGCCTGTTCCTTGGTAGCTCTTAGAGCTGCCATTCTCCCGGTGCCTTCCTGCTTAGCTTGCTCGTGGCTGCGATGATATATGACAGCCACTGCTTCCTCGAGAGTCAGGCCACCGCAGGCATAGGCCGCTGAAATCTCGCCAAGACTGTGTCCAACCACGACGTCTGGATCGACACCCCAGTGACGCCAGAGATGAAACAGCGCCACCTGGATGAACATGATGGCTGGCTGGATAACCTCGACCTGGTTCAGGGCATGTTCCACCGATGTGTATGGTGAGTTGTCTTCAGTGATACCGCGACCATTGAATAAGCCGCAGCGCTCCAGGACTGACCATCCAGACAAATCTTGGAAGATTTTGTCACAGATCTGGATGGTATTCCTGAAAACCGTCTCCTCTCTGTACAGGTTCCTGCCCATGTCGACCCATTGTTGTCCTTGG
This sequence comes from Astropecten irregularis, assembly GCA_963971285.1. Classification (NCBI taxonomy): domain Eukaryota; kingdom Metazoa; phylum Echinodermata; class Asteroidea; order Paxillosida; family Astropectinidae; genus Astropecten; species Astropecten irregularis. The sequence continues at coordinate 3,337,211 of OZ020264.1, read as the reverse complement.
CCGGGGAAGACGAAGCAGACCTTTGGTTTTGTCTGAGGAACAGTGCCGGTCACAACAGTTTCTGATCCAGCACCTTCAAGGAATCCCTCCAGACTCTGTCTACAGGAAGCACTCGAGTTGGCAATTACGGCCATGCGGTAAGGGTGGTGATCTCTGCGAGTTGCTTGCCATGAAGTTACACTCAGAGCATCTTTGTCCAGAAATTCGAACTCCAGCCACTTCTTAGCAAGGTCCTTTAGAGCGTCTGCGGATTTTGCAGATAATGGCAGGATGATTGGTCGGCCAGATTGGCCATCACCAAACTTCCAGCCGGCAGACTCCATCGGCTTGATCAGTTCGTCAGGCTTGGGTGCCTTCTGGAAGATCATGTGAGCAACTGCTCCAGCAAAACCAAAACTGTTAAGACCGATGGTGTAAGTGTCATCGGCGTCACTCTCACCGGTGGAGGCGCTCGTCATTTCTTCCACTGTTGTCTGGACGTCAAGGTTCAATTCCTTAAGGTCAATGTTTGGGTTGGCGTTGGAGAAGTTGATGGTTGGAACAAGTGTGTTCTTCTCCAGCATAAGTGCAACTTTGATAGCGGCCGTGATACCAGCAGCACATTCACTGTGGCCGAAGTTACTCTTCACAGATCCAATTTTAACTGGATTGTCCTTCAGATGACCAAATGTGCGTCCGATGGCACCTGCTTCAATGGGGTCACCTACAGGTGTGCCTGTACCGTGCGCCTCTACGTACTGAACTGAGGATAGAGGCACGCCAGAACGTTCGTATGCATTCTTCATCACCATCTCCTGGGCAGGTGCTGAAGGCATAGTCAGACTCTTGCTGAAGCCATTTGCTGCAATGGCGCTTCCACGGATGACAGAGTAGATGTGGTCATTATCTGCCATCGCCAAGTCGAGCGGCTTGAGGATGAAAGTGCCCCATCCTTCACTTCGAACGTAGCCCTTGGCGCTGTCGGAGAAGGGGCAGCACTTCCCTTCGGGAGAGAGAACTCCAAGAGCGCTGAAACCAACAGTGACCTCTGGGATGAGAAGACTGTTGCAGCCTCCTGCGACTGCTGTGGTGCATTCGCCATCCCAAATGGCGTTGCAGGCAATGTGCATGGCGGTCATGGAAGAGGCGCAGGCCGTGTCCACTACGTACGAAGGCCCACGCAGGTCAAAGGCGTAGGAGATTCGGTTGGCGACTGCAGAGTGTGCCACGCCCGTGTGCGTGTATGGATTGATGAGGGATGTCTCCATCAGCATAATGGGGTAGTCCATCATACCCACTCCAATGTAGACGCCGCAGGATTCCCCCAGGGTACCCGGAGCGATGCCTGCGTCTTGGAAGGCTTCATAGGTGACCTCTAAGATGTGACGCTGCTGAGGGTCCATGGCGGAAGCCTCACGGGGTGATATCTTGAAGAAGGTGTTGTCGAACTTGTCGACGTCATGGATGAACCCACAGCGTCTTGTCACCATCTTGCTGTGGTTGGATTGGTCGGGGTCGTGGAAGGACTCCAGTGACCAACGGTCAGCGGGGACCTCGCTGATCATGTCGTCACCTCTGACTAGGGCTTCCCAGAAGGCTTTGGGTGAGTTAACGCCACCGGGCATACGGCAACCTGTAATAATGATAATAAAAAAGGAAATCTGAAGTCAATGTCTCTGTCAACACGTCCGTGAACTCTAAGATTACGAATCTCAAAGTATAAAATGTGAAGTGCAAACGAAGCGGACAGCAATAGCACGAATTATGGAAATTCGGTTTGCCTTTCACTGACGTATAATCAGCACGGCATGCTCAGTGCATTTAAGTGCACATGAAAAAAATCATGCGCTGGCTCAGGTGGGATTCGAACCCACGTCTTCTTGCTTACTAGTGCCAATTGCACGATCATGTGTTCTCATTATCACAATGCATTGTGTCAAACAATGCATGTGCGTGTAAGTTGCATTGTTTATTTCACTTTGTTCTTATTTCTCATAACTGCCTTTTAAACAAACTGAATGGCAGAATTCTCGTTACGAAAACGTTTTAAGATCGTTTAAATTGATAGGGGTTTTGGCATTGTTGGCCTTGCCTGTTATTCTATTCATTCTGATTGATGACCAAAAATCTTATGAAAGGGGGAAAAGTCAACCAGAAATCTTTGAAATAATCATCAACCCACAAGGGAAGCTGGCTGGCTAATTTTAAGTCATTCAAAAGTGAACAAAGAAAAATTGACTGGAGCGATATTCGAACTAGCGACTCACGGCACTGTCTTCCCTGGTCGCTGATTCGAAACCCAATCCAGGCAATATTAATGTGTTCACGTTTCAATGACTTTTACAATCTTCGAAGTTCTCTTTAAAATTATGCAAGGTAGTAGTTATGTTTACTTACCAATGCCTACTACTGCAATGGGAGTCTTCCCTTCGCCCGACGACTGTTCCATCTTGACTTGTTTGCTGTGCATCTTGATTCAGTGATGATCACGTGCTGATTTGAAGGTGTTGGTAGAGAGGACGTCTCGTAATGCGTCGATGTTGACGATAAATAGTTGCTCAATAAATAGGAGTTTCTTTCAATAAATAGTTGGAATATTCCTGTAAAGAAACAAGGGGAGAACGGGGAGGTTAGATATGTATTTTGACAAAAAAAATTGAGAGCATGATCACATCTGCTATGGAAAACTTAGACTCGAGAACAAGTCGTATATTTGTTTGTCTCGGTGACACCGCAGGACCACCGAATCTCGCGAGATTGCTCACTCACACGAGACCTCTGCTTTTGAGACTACGGTCCACATTGATTAAGAGTGGCAAAGGCGCCTGTGTTATTCTGCTGAGATGCTGCCTCTACGGAAACAAAATTAAGTCACTGACGAAAATAAAAAAAATACTTTTTATGAACTTCAGTTCATGTAACTGGTCATGTTTCATTCTTATCATTCCAATCATGCAATTTCAACTATGCCATAAAGAAAATATCATCAAAATCTTTACAAGAAATCTATTTGAGTCAGCGATTTCTGGTTTTTTTTAGTAGATTTGAGAGGTTTCTATTTGTATTTGCTTTCTGTTTGTTACAATCAAAGTGAGCGGGTGTATTTTTTTTGTACGTTTTTTAAATAGTTTTCTCAAATATGACAACATTTCGGAAGGAAACATTTGGTTTTTTTTTTGCATTTTCTAATGAAACTGATCGTTTGGAATCTTGCTGAGAATGTAAAAAACATCATAGTTAAGTTTTTGATACTGGTAATTAAAAATGTTTCAGTTGCATTGACTAATATTGGACAAGTTCCGCATTAAAAAGGAATAGTTTAAACATGGCATCTATGGGGTGCACCAAACTAAATAGCTCCAAAATCAATGCGCCGAGCTGATTATCATGTTCTGTGTACCTCAAATAGTTTTTAAAATGCAATGTTTGGGGTCATACAATTAATATATTGTGTCATTATGACTTGTTATGACAACCTGGGGGTTCAGTGCTTCAGCCTGTTGTGGAGACTTGAGACATTTTGAGTGAAAATGTGGCCCTACATTGTTTTGAACGTGGAGGGTTGCTTCATGAAAACGCGTAGCAAGTCGGTTACGGAAAAAGGACATTTCGGGGGTGTTTTTTTCTTCGGGCAATTAGCAAAAAATCCAATCGGTTACCCAACCAAAAATTGAAAAGAATTGGGTAGATGAGAGTTCACACTACCATTTACAGTATTGCACCAACAAGTGAGAGACTTCTGGATGTTTTTTTTTTTTACTGTGAAGTTGAGGGATTTTACACTAAGGTCAATGGAAGTTTACTTAGTGTGGCCTTGCTTGCGTACTATACAGCGCCCTCTCTAGGCCGCTGGATATTTTTATTATGGTTTGAGGGTCAAAAAGGGGGGACACGAAGGTTGCACTGTGCTAGCTTGGTAATCACAACAGTTGTGTTTAAATGTCGGGTAAAAATGATAATAATGATAATTAACCGTACTTATAAAGCAAGCGCATAGATAGTCTCAACGCTCTGTCTAGTGAAATAAACAGAAACAAAATAATTAATTGCCTAAGTGTGAACATTTTTCCCTCTTTTGGGGCAAAGAGGGTTGCTAGGGGACATTTTGTTTTGCAAAGATATTAACTATAATTATAAATATTAATTATTTTGAAAAGCAGAGTCTAATTTGCATATCAACCATAAAATGGGTTAGTTTTCATAATTATGTCAATGTTCTCGAATTTGGATTTTAAAAATGGATTCTTAGAGGGCCTAGGGCGTAAACTGACTGATATAATTATTTCCTCGACCGAAAATTAAGCAACTGCGGGTACCTTTCGCATTCCTCTTCTATAACTATCCGCTCTTTTAAAATCAGTGATTCCATCTGACGATGTTGTAACCTCATGTATGTTGATATACGCTTACGCCTAAAGCGTAATGAACGGAATGCATTGTAATCTTCATAGATTGTATAGCGCCCTCTGTTGTATTCAAATCGGAACACATTGTGATCATTGTGTCAGACATAATAGTATCGATAACCACGCAGAAGAAGATGAGTTCAACTTTGAACCAAACGAGACGGGTACCTGGCTAATTAATCATAATATAGATACAGTAGTAGGGGGTTAAGGTCTTAAACTGCTTTATTACGGATCTTCGCGGACCTAACGCCAGATTGTATCGTCGTTATTTTCAGCTGCTCGCTTTCGTTACTGGACCTCTACCGGGGCTTACATCTTGAACATCCCATTTCAATACTGAAGGTTAGTTTCTTGAGAGTATTTTGTTAGAATTGAACCATACTATGTGTCAATTTGAAGTGGTTTACATTTGCAGTATAATTATGTTACACGTGCTTCGCGGAATTCCGTTTATCGCATGAACGACGTTCGTGTCACTGTAGTTCACAGTGGCCCATTTTACGTGTGCAGCTGTGGTGCCAAAACAATGGTTATCAACAATGACTGAAAAACTCAGTCACGCAAACATCAGAATGGACCGAGTTAGAGGTACTGGAATTTACGCGCTCTGTGATTTCTTTCTTTGGGAAGATTTTTTATTGATTTTACGTAAGCTGCAAAAACACAAATCTTTCCTCGGCTTAGATAAGGCAGTTCGTTTGAAAAGTACCAATCCTTGTTTTTTAGGCGTAATAATTATGAAAACAATTCTACAGGTCTTTTAGGTAGTTGTTGTATTTGTTTTATGGGGGACCCAGGCGATGAGGGGTGCTAAATGGTGCCAGTAGAAACATACCGTGTTATTTCCGCCTGAAATGCTGTATTTATCACGAAATTAGTAAAAGCTAACGACCGAAAATATTTTTGATCATTAAAAGATCAAAAATAACGGCGAAACTGAGATTAAAATAATTCCGGGGCATTTTTCATCACTGTTTTACTCAAAATGTGGGCACCGTTTGGGACTGGGAATTTCACAGATGACTGTTTCTTTATCTTTCTTAATATGTTTGCCCATGAATCTGCATTTCTTTGATAAAAACCAAAGTATGAAACTACCTTTAAAGGCACAGTACAGAATTCGTAACATACCCGAACAGAAATGTTCACAGATTTACGTATAACTTCCAGGATATGAAGATAGTGCTGGTAGAAACATACCGCTGGAATATTTCTGCCTGAAATGGTGTATTTATCCAGAAATTAGTCAAACAAAGACCGAAAACAGTTTTGATCTCGGGATATAAGATCAAAACCATTCATTATGTTTAAAAATCGAGTCGGGTTTTTGCTATTTTCTCGTGACTCAGATGTCCGATTGAGCTCAAATTTTCACAGGTTTATTATTGCATGAATATTATTGGATCAGACGTTGTGAGTGCTGTTCCACGACATTTACCAATCATGTAGTATACATTTAACTTTATGAAAAACTGAATTTAAAAGAGGAACGACAAAGTACATGAAACTAATGTCAATAACATGCGCAGCGGCACGAAAAGGCAAATGGTAATTGGGCGTGGTTATTGTCACGTGCAAACCTTCCCCAGAATGCGAGAAGCGCAACAGATTTTAAAATAAATCGGGTTTGTTGAACTTGTTGCCTTATCAAAAAGTAGAAAGGATGACTATTTTTATCAAGGCATCCGAAAGAATGAAAGAATAGTAAAGGGGTGGGTCGGAATTACGCCCTCTAACGGTGGCTTGTTGCAAGCTGTATGCGTTAACTTGGTCTCATCACCGCGTATTTAAAAAAAACCCAAGATTTTAAGGTGTATACAGTTTATGAAATTGATTCATAAACAGAATGAATCAAAAATGAAATGATCAAATCATGGCCGGCTTCAAAATGCAATATTTGGAATCAATATTAAAGGCAGCGTAAATGATTTGCAAGGCCTAAAAAAAAAATGAGTTTGAGACAGAAAATAGACTCAACAGTTCGTTAACATTGCAAAACAGTCACCATGGAAAATCTTGGTTCATCAGATGCTGGATTTTTCAAGGACATCAAGATTTAGTGTATTTAAAAAAAAATCGTTCGTCAGAACGATTTAGTAGCATTTCGAAAGCGTGGTGTAACCGTGAAGGATTCGAAGGGGACAAGTTTATTTCGGCCGTATTTCTGCTATCCAGATGAACAAAGCGTAAAATACATTAAATAACGTCTGTAAGGAAGTTTCAGACTTTCACATCTGTTTTAGTACCAAATTCAGCCAAAACGCACATCTTTGCAAATCCTATATGCTCCCTTTAAGTATCAAGGCGAAAAGACAAAAATTTATTACAAACGGGAACCGCCCTACATACATGGGTCATATCTACAGACGTTCAAATTAATCCATAGCACATAAAAATCATACGAATCACGAATTGTGATTCTGGAAATCCATGTCAACTTACAGTTCTTATCCTTCTATGTGGCAGTCGGAATCAAAATCGTTATACTCTTCTTAAAAATAAAATTGCAAGATAGACTGTCATATATCGCCGTGGTGTGTTGTGCGTCAGCGGTTTTATTTTTGTACTGAACTATGTGGTCTCTACAAAAATCCACGCAGGGGCAAAATGAATATTCATCGACTTCCAAAATATTACGTAATATGACGGACTACGGTTGAAAAGAAATGCAAAATATTGGAAGTCAAAAAGATAGATGTACGGACTGGACAAGGGGCAAACGGACAGTGCTAAATTGAACATGAACAATTGAACACTATAGGAAACGTCACCACAAACCTATACTTTTACAAGGAAAACAAATAATTACCGTTGTACTTTTGAGTTTTGACAGCCATGCGGCCAGGTATGGGGTGACTTGGGAATACAATTTGGGGTACAAGTTGATACTCGGGTTTACAGCTATGGGTACATTTTGACAAGGGTAGGACCGTAGGAGTTGACTCGGGTATGAAATTTGGGGTACAAGTTGCAGACTCGGGTTTACAGCTCTTGGTACAAATTGACATGGATAAGAGTTGATTCAATTATACGATTTGGGATACAACTTGACTCGGGTTTACAGCTCTTGGTACAAATTGACATGGATAAGAGTTGATTCAATTATACGATTTGGGATACAACTTGACTCGGGTTTACAGCTCTGGGTACAAATTGACAAGGGTAAGAGTTGATTCAGGTATGAAATTTGGGGTACAAGTTGACTCGGGTTTACAGCTCTGGGTACAAATTGACAAGGGTAAGAGTTGGCCCAGTTATGAAATTTGGTGTACAAGTTGACCGTGGGTACAATTTAACTTGGGTACGATTTGACTCGGGTTTACAGTTTGGGTACATAATTGTTGACAAAGGTAAGAGTTAACTCAGGTATGAAATTTGGGGTACAAGTTGACCGTGGGTACAATTTAACTTGGGTACAATTTGACTCGGGTTTACAGTTTGGGTACATAATTGTTGACAAAGGTAAGAGTTAACTCAGGTATGAAATTTGGGGTACAAGTTGACCGTGGGTACAATTTAACTTGGGTGCAATTTGACTCGGGTTTACAGTTTGGGTACATAATTGTTGACAAAGGTAAGAGTTAACTCAGGTATGAAATTTGGGGTACAAGTTGACCGTGGGTACAATTTAACTTGGGTGCAATTTGACTCGGTTTACAGTTTGGGTACATAATTGTTGACAAAGGTAAGAGTAAACTCAGGTATGAAATTTGGGGTACAAGGGTATGAATTGAAATGGGCAAAGACAATAAACCGCATTTCTTAACCCCTCCCTACCAGTTGTCTTTCTTTTTACATAAACAACCGGTGAGACCGAAAATGTTTGACTAGTCGGGCGTTAATAAACGCCTTCTTAGTTTACACAATATACATGCATGCTTTGGTAAATCCATGCTTTGCATACACGAATTTCACCAAGTATAAAGGGCTAGTAGCGCGTTTAGCTTGAGACAGCTAAATCAGATCGACAGTGTAAACTACTCAAGGAATTTATCTTACTTTGCCAAATGTTCAGTAAGTCAATTTCACAATGATTTAAATTTACCAAACTTAATTAGTGGAATGCTGTCCTTAAAAAAAGTATGACTTAATATAAATTCGTAGACACGCCTGGGTGTACGGTCACGACAAGGTGTATAGCAACATACCGGACTTGCCTTTATTATTTAGCAGTTACATGTATACACTTTCCCAACACAATAGTAAGCATTGAACTACATAGTTTTGTTTTTGTTTTTTTGGATTGGTTAATATTTTGCTCAGTCAAACCAAACTTCGTCGTTCAACTCACATTCAAATTAAAGCAATACAAGTAGAAAACTGGATAATTGTGGAGTGGTTTCAAAAACTATCATCGGCAACAAGCAGGTAAGAAAATTTCACTTTTTCACTGAAATATTGGAGAAATATCTTCAATCTAGGGTTTTAAGATTTCGGGAACAGCTTCCAAAAGTCAGAAATATTGTTTGGGAGAAGCACAATTAAGCTATACAAAGTTACTTTCCTTTCCTATAACTTTATAGTTTCAGAAACAACTTGTCCTTTCCTTGATAGTTTTTGGGAACCACTTGTCCACAATTACCGAAATTGCCTAGCTCATCTACCAAACTATAAAATGACACAATTATTGTTTGGAGTCACATTGAGAGCCTGGCATTTCGATCCTAGCAGGATCCTTCTCAAAGATGCCTTGAGAAAGATCCTGCTAGCATCGAAACGTCAGGCCTTCCCAACTCCAAGCACAAAACAAAAAGCAAATCATCAAGTTGACAAGAAAACAGATGAATGTAAGGATGAGAAGAAGAAGAAGAAGAAGACTTACTCTGCTTTTCCCTTGACACTTTGTCTTGTCAGTCCCAATTCAAACAACAAATCTGTAGAACTCGAAAAGTTGACAATCTAAACGAATGCAAAATGCGAACCAGTCTCGATACGCTGCAACTTCTTGGGAGTCGGTGTCATTTTCTTGAGCTAGCGGGTTCGTTCGTTCCATCTGATGACCTGTCACCGGTCCGTCTCCTTTTATAACCTCCGAGGTTATGCTAATGAGATCACCTACTTTTTAGACGAAACGCTCCCATTGGTGGATAATGACGTCATTGGGAATCCGTGGACTGACCGCAACGTGTCGCGTTCTGCTTATGCTGATCATGAGCGGATCCTGCGCAACCCGGATGCACGGCTGTTATCAACACGTGTTTAACACTAAAGAACTTCTGCGAATAAAACACTCATAATTCGATATCAATGATAACAGTACTACTGTATTGTGTGTGAGGGTACGTGTACCTTCTAGGCCCCTAAAGAAGCGCCTCTATAGGCGCCCACACCCACCTATACCACACACCTTAATATTTGTGATTTGGACAAAAAACCAACAACATAGGGCTTGGCTTGAATTTCTGTCTGGGCTCTCTAACCCCCCCCCCCCCCCCCCCCCAGCCACCCACCCACATTCCACACAAATCTAAAAATGTACATGTATATGTGCATACCTCATATACTAGTGTTCTGACTGAAAATATAGTAAACAATTAACAAATAAACAAATATATATATACAACATTATAAAATTAACATAAATCTAATCCTGGCTTCGTCGTGGACTATCGTTGCTGTACATGATATGTCTATATAATGAGTTCATACCGCAATGGCAGTTGCATGCAACATTAATCAGTTAAAAAAGCAATGGTGATGTGGCTGATATTGCCATGTGTATTGCGCAATGACAATGTGTACATATAGGCCTACACAACATCGGTTGATAAAGAGTAACCGATATCAACATTTATAAGCACAGGGGGCTTCTTAAGTTCAATTTTTCCCGGAGGACGCCAAGGGTTCAGCACCAGAGTTGATCTTTCGCCTATAAGCTCCAGAAAAAAAAAAACGTTTATGACTGGATTTGTTTTTATCACGGAGGTAACGTATTTCTACTAGGCCTCAAAACTCCCTTTTCGTTTTCAAGAAATTATCCTCTTTTTTACATTAAAGGTAGTATCACACTTTGGTAAGAGACCAAAACAGAAATGTTCATAGAATTACCTATAACTTTCAGGGTATCATTCCAAAAATCTGAGCATGCAAAACTGATGATAATGATGTCATCGAAATTGTCGTTTTCCGGTAAACAAGAAAATACGGTTTGCGTTTTTACACGGAAGAATGTGTAAATGAAGAAAGATTTGAGGCTTTGCATGGTGACAATTGGTATGTGAATCGGTTTGCCAAAACACCATGTAAGAATCGTTCGTACTTTCGCACTTCTATATTTCGTTCGCACTTCTCGTAAGGTCTCAACGTTTCGACTAGCTTGCTCTAGTCATCATCAGGAGATGTGTAAATGTTCCTCATTTCAGTCGATGCGATCGGAATTGACAAGCGCTGACTTGTTTTTCCAAGGGTTTTAATAATTTGCAAATCATACGCAGTTTTCTCGAACATGCCTTGCAATTTTCAGTGGTAACTATTTCGCTGCCAACATTCAGTTCTGGTATAAACTTTGTAAATATTAAGTTTGCACACTGTGGGTAGATATTGGTGTTTAAACCAGTACTACTGTATAATATGCCCTCATACCTACACTTTGCCAATTTTCCAAACCTCGGCTCCGGCTCAGGCTCCGACTCCGGCTCTGTCATCCATATGCTGAAAATATAGGTTGTGGTTTTTCATTGAAGCTGAAGACCTGTTTTCTTGTTCAAAATAGAGTATCTAGATCCAAACTGTAACCAAAAGCCACTATTTTTGATACCCGTTATTTAAGAATGGATTCACCAAATGGAGCCGGAGCCTAGGTTTGGAAAAGGGCCCTGGGTCGCCTTCACAAAACTGGGAATATTATGGCTTGAACATGTGCCAATAAAAAAACTGTACATGGGGATTGTAATTTTACCCGCTTCCTCACACTGATTCAGGGTTAAAAACAGGTTTTTTTGTTTGTATGCTAATTAGCATTTCCATATTCATGAGCAAAACTGTGATGTCATCTGGGGAACTGAGAGCAGTAACCCAATTGATTTGTGCCCAAAAAGTTGCAGTTGTTTTACCGGTTTTCTGACAGACCTTTTCCTCCTCAATGGTTTGATTTTGCCAAATGTTCCTTTCACTCAACTGGTGGTGTAATTTTTTTACCAAACGATTTATGTAGATCAAGTTTGCCTCTTCATTTCTTATGTTTTTTTCATTATATTTTGGCTGTTGGTTCTCTACATGAGTATGCGTGAAAATCCCCCGTTTTACAAAGCCATTCAAAGGAAAACCAAATGCTGGTTTGAAACCAAAATAAGACTTGCCATTCATTATTTGTCAGTATATTCTCTGTATGAAGGCAATAAAATAACCTGACTGAAAAAAGCACTGCAGCCACCCTTTTAATATCAATCATAGGACTTTAGATGCATTGAAGTCCTACGTGGGATAAGCCCCATACGATGGGTTGTCCTTCGGAACTCGAGTTACGATCGATCGCAGGGCTTCGTGAACTCGAGCCCAGGTCTTCTTTCTTTATTTGGGGGGGGGGGGATTTCCACCCCAAAATTTAGAATTTAGTATGGCGTCCGGCTTTAAAGTGGCCTTTGTACCAAGCGTATCAGTAATGGCGACGCTGGTGGCCCAACTCATACGTCACTGTCTCCAATGACACGCCGAGTTACCGCGGTAACCGCGACATGTTTTGATAAACAATTGACGTTGCCAGATCATCTTCAAATGTTCTTCTTTTGTAACAAACGTGACAAAAAATAGATAAAAGGTGATTTGGTTGGCCGATATCTGGGAAAACCTTTTGTTTCGTATCCGCGACAAGATAAATTAAATGGGGCAGAGCCATTTAAAAGGCTCTTGACTCGGCGGGAATTTTATCGAACCATCGCCGCACCTTTGAGCCCATTCATGGGGTACTGGTACTGATTGACACTGGCGCAGCAATCTATAAAAACTGACAGAAATCACCACTAAAGAAAAAAAAGGTATATCATTTCAAATCTTGACGATAACGGGTTTTTTTGTATAGGTCCACTTGAGTTTATCTGAGGCCTCACACCTTTGATACAGGAATAACTTGAGATCCGGGATGGGAATAAAATATGGGAGCAATGTTGAGATAACATTATTCTGATTGAATAGTTTCATCTTGGAGTGTGTGGTCATAACAAGAATTAAAAGGACAGGCACTAGCGAGAAGAGATTTGTTGCTTAACGGTATATGGTGCGCTGTTTCCATGGACGTCTTCTTTTGGCCGAAGTTGCCGGCCAGTAAAATTGTGAAAGTTATTCATGGCAGAAGTGGAAGAAACATTAATTCCAATAAGTTGGAAAGCGAGGGTATAGACCTTTCTTTTGCAACGTCACAGCCCGAGTTTTTGCCAACCAGCATGGCGAAAACTATGGCGAACCATCAAAGCCAGGCATAAAACATTTCATAAACAACACAAGCAATGATGGTACGTATTTTGTATGCTATGGAAAGTTTGTAAACAAATTTGAATTTGGTCAAGGGACTCTGGTTTCTTGTCACACTACATCAGTGACTCATCATTACCTTTTGTCTAGACCACAGACTTGGCCCCCATATATATACCTTGCTTGATGATGCCACTTTATTGCATCTGATGAAGTAGTTGTTGCTACGAAAATTCATGCTCTTTTTAAACTCTAGTTAGTCCTGTATTTTTGTATTTTATATGTTATCTGACTGACACGGCTACCCACCATTATATTAGGTATTATATATAATTCTTTAATTCTCTATATCGTTATATTAACCGTATTATACCAGTCTTTGTTGATAGCACGCTAATGCTTGCTAGGCCCGTGATGACATTGATAAAATCCTCAAATTATACTTGAATCATGTTCATCCCAGTTTACACTTTACTGTCAAATCGTTTGAATTGTTTAATTCAATTCCTTGACCTTGAATTCAACTTAAAGGGATTGCATACGTTTGGTAATTTGAGCCTATTGTTTGTTTCAAACCAATATAATTGTATATATATACCATAAAACTAACCTGTGAAAGTTTCAATTCAAAAGGTGGTAGCGTTTGTGAGATTTTGGCGACAAACTAGAGCGGTTATTTCACGCCAGATAACAGTTAGTCAATAGCTGAGAAGCGTTACGGCCATAACGCTTCTCAGATTCATAATTTTTGGAGATAAAAAGTGACATATTTTTCCATAACCGCGGTACTTCGAATTGAACGTTTCTCAATATGCATTATACTATCCAAAGCAGCTGTACTTCTCACCAAGTAAGTTTTTATTGCCATAAATTTTCAGAGTCATTACCAAACGTATGCAATGCCTTTAAGTGGTATGGGCATTTATCGGTAGGACTAAATACAACTATCCTGGGGTCGATTTCACCAAACTCATCGTACCTTACTATCAATCGTATGTATATGATGCATTGCAGTCCTACGAAGGGTATGCCCATGTACAATGGGTTTTCCTTCGTAACTCGAGTTACGATCGGTCCTAGGGCTTCGTGAAAATTGACCCATGGATACGTAGCCTATGGTAGATTTTTTCCCAGGGCTCACAAGATTTGCACTCCCCTTCGATAGGAACTTTATTCTTTGATATACTTGTCAAGGGGTCGATTTCACAAAGCCCTACGATCAATCGTAACTCTGGTTACGAAGGATAACCCATCGTAGGCTAATCCATCGCAGGGGCCAATTTCATGGAGTTGCTAAAGCGCAAAATATATTTGCTTAAGCATGAAAAGTCTTCCTTGGTCAAACAGGATTTCCCAACCAAATTTTCATGTGATGTTTTACTGCTTTTGACTTGTATTCGGCCATTGTTTGCTGAGCATAACATTCACAAGAAGTTTCGGCTGGCATACTGATTTTATTTACCAAGGTTTTTGGTGCTTAAGCAAATTTTGGTGCTTAAGCAGCTTTTGGTGCTTAAGCAGCTTTATGAAATTGGCCCCTGGTTGCGACCACCATTCAATGGGACGGTTGGCCAAAACTTGGCCCATATTATTGTTATTGGGCCTATAAGATTAGGCAGTATTTAGCCATTCACATTCCATTGAAAAAGAAGAACAGTTTTTGTCATTATACTAAAAATAAATTCCCTTCTTGAATTTATTTTTATCTCCCGATCATGATAAAGATGGAATTTGCTGGTCGCAAATTCTCCATG
>OZ020264.1:3288992-3322463 GCA_963971285.1 Astropecten irregularis | reverse complement strand
GGCATTATGTAAGGCCTACACCTATGAAGCAAGTTCAAAATATGATAGATTGTTTAAGATTCCCTGTTTTAGGCACAAATCTCATTCATGTACTATGTTTCATTGCATAATTACCGTTTTCGGTGCTATTACAAGAGGTCAATGACCTTTGACCTCAAATTGGAAGGTCAGGGTTTCATCGTAGAGTTCAAATTTTATTTTGGGTCTCCTTCCGGTGTGATTCTCTGCATTTTGACACCAATATCACCCTTTTACTATATTTTAATGCCTAGTTACAGGTGTTAGTGCTATTAGAAAAGGTCAATGACCTTTGACCTCGAGAAAAAGTACTTTCCCCACCCCCTACCCCACCTAACTTTTTTTTGGTAAATGTTGACACCCATACCTACTCAAATCAGTTGAAAAACCTTTTCATAAAATTTTTTCACAGATGAACCCTAATATAGGGTTACTATAAGGGGACGCGAGCTAAACGAAATTTACACCTGGCTTATTTTTCTGTAACAGAAAGACGTGCGAAACGTGCAAGTTACCGTTTTGGAAGCCAAATCGCTTGATCCTCTCAAAAAGTTGGATGACCCTAATCTGTCATTCACCGTGACCGTTTATCGTGGGGAATGGTTATGACAAGTGATTCGGCACTCAAAATGAAGCTTCTAAAATTGGACATCATTTCTTAAAGGGTTTCGCGTTTTACTTCATATTAATTTCATTTAATATGTTTTATTTTAAGTCATTAGACAATTAGAACGAACAGAGAAAACAACAATGGAATCACAGGACGTTAAAGGTAGTATCATACTTTGGATTTTGTCGAAGAAATGCAGATTCATGAGCAAAAATATCAAGAAAGATACACTATAACAGTCATCTGTGAAATTTCCAGTCCCATACGGTGCCTACGTTTTGAGAAAACTGTGAAAACGTCCACTGTTGTTTCTAAAATCTTTTCATCTTTATTTGTTATCTTTTGTTTTGGGCCAATTGGCCTCGTCATGTTGATGTTTGATACACATTGGTGGCCACGTGAGGCTTAGCCTACCATCGGTACATTACATCATGATCACTAAGAGTAAGATAAAGAATCACAATGGGACTTTCAGGTGATTTCCCTGATTGACTCAGCCAGACCTGTTACGTGAAAACCACCTCCAGCGATAGTAGTATCTTGCTGCCGTTCAAGGTTTACTGTAATCAAACTTAGTATAGGGGTGAAATTGCTTTAAAATTATTGCTTAATGCATGATTTATGACTTTATAAACTTTTATTTTCATGTAAGTGCTTAATTTTGACTAAAAATTACAAAATCAGTACATATATGCCCCGCCCCCTAGAAAAGCCCTCCTTTGAACCGTGTGACGTCACATACAGAACTAGTATAGGCTCGCAACACAGTACACTGCGTGGCGTTCTGCATGTGACGTAACGTATGCAAGGTTTTTCGTCGCGAAAAGTGGGGTGCTAAATTATTGATATAAAATGCCTCGTTTTTCTATATACAATATTTTTTAACACAAACAATGACAGACAGGGTGAGTTTTACAACAATACAGACGTATTTATCTTCATAAGAGTTTTGTTTTACAGTAAACCTTTGAAGGTATAATACATGTACATTAAGTACATGATTGGTAAGTGTACTTACAGAGCAACACTCTCACTTTCTAACATGTCCAGCATAGCATGCGCATGAAATAATAAACCTGTGAAAATTTGAGCTCAATCTGACATCCGAGTCACGAGAAAATAACGAAAACCCGACTCAGTTTTTCTTATAAAACATAAAGAATGGCTTTGTTCTTACCCCGAGATCAAAACTGTTCTCGATTTTTGTTTTACTAATTTCTGGATAAATACAGCTATTCAGGCATAACAATTTTAACTGTATGTTTCTCCCATCTTTATACCCTGTAAGTCATATAGGTAATGTGAAGATTTCTGTTTCGGTATGCTACCAAAGCATGCTCCTTTAAGCCCGATATTAATTTCATTCATTACTGATTTATGTATCTAATTTTAAGTCTTTGTCAGAACGAACAGAAAATCACAAACAGCATTGCAATCACGGGATGTCAAGGAACTAACTATTATCAAAACATTGGGGGAAGAAATGATCAAAACTACCCAGGAAGGAACTGACTTCATTGAGCTTAAGACCAAAGGCGCCGCATGGAAACCACAATACTGGAAGTAGTTTTGGACGTAGCGTAGCTTCGCGGGGAAGTTTTATTCAGGGCGTTCGCGTGTGTTTTGTTTCCTTCATGGGTGCACCACACTAAATATTGTCCCATTGACCTTAGTGTAAAATCTCGCAACTTCACAGTTCAAAAAACCCCATCCAGAAGTTTCTCAGTTGTTGGTGCAATAGTGTTAATGGTAGTGTGAACTCTCATCTATATAGTACCCAATTCTTTTGAATTTTTGGTTGGGTAACCGATTGGATTTTTTGTTAATTGCCCCAAGAAAAAAACACCCCCGAAATGTCCTTCTCCCGTAACCGACTTGCTACGAGTTTTCATGAAGCAACCCTCCACGTTCAAGACAATGTAGGACCGGATTTTAAACCAAATTATCTAAGCCCCCGCAACAGGCTGAAGCACTGAACCCCCAGGTTGTCATAACCAGTCAAAACTACACAATGTATTAATTGCACGACCCCTCAAATTGCATATTTGAAAAACATTTGAGGGTACACATTATGATAATCATCTCGGCGCATTGATTTTTGAGCTATTTAGTGTGGTGCACCCCTCCATGGTTTAACGGAACCACCGGCCTCTTTGGTCTACCATGGTGTCTTATTTCTCCATGGCTCTACTGACATTATACTCTCCATATTATCAGGATTTGAAGTTTTGCACGGTGGAGCATGGAGGCTTTCCTTCTCAGGGGCGGATCTAGTTTTTTGCTAAGGGGGGGGGAGGTTACCCTGAGTGAAATTTTGTAGCCAGGCACTGCGAGGGAGCGAATCGCCCGGGGGGGGGGGGGGAGTGTGGAATGGGGGTGTCCACCCCCCCCCCCCCCCCCCCCCCCCCCCCCACCGTTTGGTAGGGAGCTTTTTAAATTTGACATTTGACATTTGAATTTTGCATATTTTTTTTATTTTTTTTAGGGAGCCCAAGGGGGGGGGGTTAAACCCCCTAACACCCCCCCCCCCCCGTATTTAACCAGTACTACCGGTTTGGTTGATCAATGGAACCCTGGTACAGGCCGTGCCCATGGGGACGGGAACCATGACAACAGGTGACGTGGGGGGCATTGTGGTTTGCTTTCACAGGTCTTTCGGTGAAAAGACTTAGGGAGCCCAAGGGGGGGGGGGGTTAAACCCCCTAACCACTCCCCCCCCCCCCCCCCCCCCCCGTATTTAACCAGTACTACCGGTTTGGTTGATCAATGGAACCCTGGTACAGGCCGTGCCCATGGGGACGGGAACCATGACAACAGGTGACGGGGGTGGCATTGTGGTTTGAGTTTCACAGGTCTTTCGGTGAAAAAAAAAATCGGTCTTCATTCATAGAAAGTTAGACGTCACTATTTTGATCTGAATCCGGTCGCGATCTCTTGCGGTATATTCAAAATAATCAGCAGTAAATACACTGATGAAAAGCCAGAATTGTGGCCATTGATATGGAGTTGGGAGAGCCTGACGTTTCGATCCCCACGAGTACGAGTGAATTCTCACAGATCTTTTGAGAAAGATCTTCAGTTCTTTTAAGGTGTACCGTAACTTCACTAAAGTGTAAATCAAAACTTCTATTACTCATTTTAACTCCATCGTACAAGCACTACACAAGACAATTTATTGTATAGATATGACACACTTTAGCGCTTTCGTCATGAGGAATATGGACTGATTATTGTGATAATTTTTTGTTTTTGTGTTGCATTTGGGATTATTTTGCCCATTCTTTGATGTTTATGAATTATGACCAAGTATATATCCGTGTTCGGCCGGGCTACCGCACAGGAAACTGGAGCCCAGTTTTGGACCACAAATGAACGCACGTCCTGGTCGGTTGCTAGAGACGTACCACAAGGTCGTCTCCTTGGTAGATGTATCATATATCAGACGAGTGGCACTGTCGGTCATGGGGTTTCCCCCTATTGCCCCCTACCGGTACCCTAGAGGGTTATTCACATGACGTCATCAGCTTCTTGACTTCACTTGGGTGGCCACTTGACCGCCAAGCACTTTAAAGGTAATATCATACTTTGGTTTTTATCAAAGAAATACAGATTCATGGGCATAAATATCAAGACAGATATACAGTAACAGTCATCTCTGAACATTTCAGTCCCATACGGTGCCCTCTTTTTTAGAAAACAGTGAAAAACGGCCACAGTATGTCTGAAGAGTTTCTCTTTTAATTTTGATCTTTTTTTTATTAAAGATCCAACAAAAATTCGGTCGTTGTTTTGCCAATTTCTGGATAAATACACCATTTCAGGCGGACATTTTTTAACGGTGTGTTTCTACCACCACCATCTTCATAACATGTGTGTTACATGTAAATCTCGGGGAACATTTCTGTTTTGGTTTCTTGCCAAAGTATGATACTCCTTTAAAGGTCAAAACGTTTTTGTTGAAAGTTTCTTCATATACAATAAGGAAGGTTTGTTGAGCTCAGGATCGGGTGTCATACTTGAACCGTGAGGATATATCGAAAGAGTTGCATTTTTATCGGATTTCAGCGGATACCGATCAAAGAGTGATCTGTTTAATTGTGTTTTTATTAAAGGTAAGTACAGGATTGGTATAACATACCCAAACAGAAATGTTCACAGATTTATGTATAACTTTCAGGGTACGAAGATGGTGCTGGTAGAAACATACCGTTAAGTATTTCTGCCTGAAATGGTGTATTGATCCAGAAATTAGTCAAACAAAGACCGAAAACAGTGTTGATCTCGTGGTAAGATCAAAACCATTCTTTATGTTTTATACTAGAAAACTCAACTCGGGTTTTCGCTATTTTCTCGTGACTCAGATGTCCGATTGATCTCAAATTTTCACAGGTTTATTATTTCATGCACACGGTTGGACATCTTAGAAAGTGAGAGTGTTGCTCTGTGACCTTTAGCAATCTTGTAAAAGTACATGTGTTATATCTTTAACGGCAGCAAGATACCACTATCGCTGGAGGTGGTTTTCACGTCTGGCTGAGTCAATCAGGGAAATCACCTGAAAGTCCCATTGTCTTTATCTTAGTGGCCATGATGTAATGGGCAGATGTTAGGCTAAGCCTCACGTGGCAACCAATGCGTACCAAACATCAACATGGCGGGCCAGTTCCGTAACATAGGGGTGGGGGCACATTGCTCACGTGGCACTACATGAGGTATTGCCCCGCCCCCCCCCCCCCCCCCCCATCAACAGATATCCCCTCGTTATCTCCACTCCATTGCCACTCCCCTTGAAATGTGCCCCCTTGAGAATCTGACCATTATGATTTTAACTTTTGAAAATATTAAATCCTATCAAGTAAGTCAAGCGGTTAAAGGTAGTATCATACTTTGGTAAGAAACCAAAACACAAATGTTCACAGATTTACGTATAACTTACAGGATATGAAGATGGCGATGGTACGTATACATCTTTGACTTACATAGTTTCCACCTATCAATTGAAAAACTTAATCCCTTGGGCATCTTTGGTTGGGAGCTTTACTTACTCTGAGTAAGCCAAAAATCTTTGAATTCTGAATTCGTTAAGCCCAAAATAAAGCTGGGTTGATCAGCATGATCAGGATCAGACCTCTTTGCTTGAAAATCTAACAATACTTTGAAGGAATGTTTTGGGAGATCAGACTTAATCTGTGAATTAATCTGTACTAAAGAAGAGCCAAGTATGATAAGCCGATAAGATTAGGACTGGAAAATGCAGTGGATTTAACCAAAAGAAAAGCAAAGCTTAATAAAGTGGTCAAACTGTTCCTTCATCTAGGGTGGGGATACAATGTTGATAAAATACTTAAAACAAGACAATGAATTTCCAACAATTTTATTCCTATTTATAAGAACTCAAAATATGACAAAACAAAACAAATGCTTCAAGACAAAATATGATAAATCTTACATTATAATAGTTCCCGTCAAAGTAACAACCACATTCTTCGGCTGGTACACAATTGTCAACATCCTGGTAGAAACCAGAGTTACACACACACCCCTCAACACATGGCAGTCTGTCACAGGCCGTTTCAAGCTGCCCGCCGGTACGATAGTCAGCACATGTCAACTCGCAGTCGCTGCTGCAGGTGCTGTAAACTGAATTGACTGGGCAGTTCAATGCTGAAATGAAAATGATAAAAATATAATATTTAAAGATAAATATATATTCTGTGTGATTACAGGATATTTCAGGGTAAAGATGCAATAAAGCAGTGAGTGTTGCAGTGCAGTACATCAACGGCTCAGAGAAGACAGGTGGTCCTGATGAGAAAAATGACGTTATCAATTTGATGTTCGAGCAAGAACACACTTCACTATCTGTAGGAAAGAGTGCAGCAATACTGCATACTGGCCACAACACCACTTAATACTAGCACTGTGACTGTTCATACCATTAACATTCAGATGACCAAAATTATTCTTTTTGACTAGGAATTCGCTAACCAACTAAGAAAACCAAAATGTGAATAGTGGGACAATTCTCAAAGATTATAAGAATAAAACTTTTGTAGACTTACAAAGCCATAACTGGTTTTAAGGAAACTTTACTAAGCATTATTTTTGGAGCTCACAGAGTTTGCTTGGTCTTGACAAGCTTTCTTTATTGAATAGATTAGTGTTATTTCCACTCTAACTGAAATCATGTTGTTCTGACCAAAAGAATGCGATAAGTACTGCAAAGAGTGATAGAGGCCAATATTTTGTGTTTGCAAAATATTTCCTTTTAAACACAATTTCCACAATTTTTAAGGAAAGTATACTTTTGGTGATTATTATAAAATATTTTAAATGACGAATGTCTTATCGGATGACCTTTCCAAACTTGAAAAGGAAATTTAACAGAGATGAACTTCATGAAGTTCAGCTCTGAGTAAATCAAGATGCAGAATACTATTTTCAGGTTCGTCACAGAAACTGAGGTAAATGGGTCTTGCGAAGTTAGGGGTCAATGAAGATTAATGGAAATTGATGTAGTCATGACCGCAAAGTAAACTGACTGAATTTAAAGTTATTGAAAAGTGAACAAATTATCTGGAAATGTATGTACTGTGGGGCTGCCGCCCCCTTGTGCTAGCCTGGTTCCCTGCCCAAAGATTCCATGACGACTCTTATTAAAAAAAAATCATAGAATTGACAGGAAAAGTAGGAGATTCTTGGTCTGGGAACCAGACTTAGTGCCTGGAAGCCCGCCACCATGCGGCATGAAGTGTGCAGTAAGCTGATTGGTTCATGAATACTACATACTCACTGCAGCTATCCAATCAGTGAGTAGCAATGATTGAGAGTCCAGTCCCTTATACGTGGAGGGTTATATGTACACATGACGATATGTGTATTTGAAATGTATACATCATAATATATACATCATCAAAATTAATTTGTCCACTTGAGGGCAGCACAACAATTTTTTCCGGCTTAATTTACAATGGGGGAAATGTGCATAGGCCCTACGTCACAAAATAATCATGTCATTAAAATATAGCGACACCCTTGAGTTTCTGTATCTCGCTGAGAATCAGTATTGTCCATGATTGGGATCTTCGTTGAAACATGGAAGAATAAACACGTTCCTCCATGGTTGAAATTACCGGCACTGGACACAGTTACAAAACCGCAAAAAGTACACCTTTGTATATAGTTTCCATTTTCGGGGGGAATTCCATCCAATAGATCTTCACGTTGGATTCTGAGAACGCTTGACCCGTACTGGGCCCAGAGCACCCCCCCCCCCCCCCCCCCCCTCCAGACTTCACACCCTCCTGTCCCAGATACGGTTAATCATTAATCCGCTCAATATTGGTAAATCAAAGCTATAGCGGTCTAAAGTACGTGTTACTAATCTTGTGTATACGTAGCCTACGTGTGGGCGCTATCAAATATCCGTGATTTGCAGGACAGATAAAAGTTTTCGTAACTTTTCTGGCCCGAGCCGGATCCACTACCCGGATGCGTCCGGAATTTTCCTTTTGGTGGTTGACGAGAGCAACAAGAGGGACTGCCCCGGTTGCATGCGGTTGTAGGCGTGGCTTGACCGCATTGACTGACACCGCACTCGGCCGTGTGTCTAGAAAACTCGGTTCGCTCAGTGTGTTGGGTCATTCACTCCACTGACACTGATAGCGAAGCGAAGCAACGGAGACGTGGGGCCCCGTAAATTGTAACTCGAATCGAAAACGCTATACACTCGTCAACAGTTCAAGTTTCCTGTGGCAGGTTTTAAGGTGAGTCCTGATCTCTTGTGCGTGGTTTTTTTAGTTGGGAAACAGACTCATACTCCCAAATTTCTACCGATTTTTGAACGGTATTCAGGAGGTCGCCGGTTCGAATTCCGCTCCGGAAAGAATTCCACTGACGGCCATGACGGAAACAGGGTTATTTCCTCCAAGAGTTAACTTATTTGTGCTTCAATCTCAGGAGTGAAAACTGGTGATGTAGCTTATCTAAAAAGTGAGATTTTCAGGGTTTTTTTTACCTACAATTATACACTTCGAATGCAGCGGTAGCCATTTTTATCAAAACGCCCTCTTTTGGTCCCATAGGTTTGTGTACAAGTGGTTGCCGTCAGTGGAATTCTTTCCTTCAAGGAAGTTAGTTCTCATGAGACATTCATGTTTGTTTGTTTTGTGTTTTTTTTTGTCCATTGGCAATTTAAATGTGTATAGCCAATTAGCCATACCATGGATAATGTATGGACCAATCTGATTCCAAACGAACCATGTTAATATTACGTGCGTTTAACCGCATAGCAGTGTTAATTCATGAACACTTTTTCTTCTACTTTGAGCATTTTGATCTTTTGTTGAAGTCTCCACACCATTCTCTGTGACCAACCGAAAATTGGACATACTAAAGTCATACCTATATGTAAATTTAGTCTTTAAAGATTCACCAGACTCCTGTTTGTTTTTTGCGCCTTTTTCATTTACTCGATATAAAAGTCCTGTTATAGAGATTGCATGCACCAGCATTTTAAACGTGTAGTTCGTATAGGCCTAATTCAAAAGGCAGACAGAAAAAGCTGCGTATATTATGTTTTACCACTTAGGGCCTATTATCTGCTCTCCTTTTCATGTCTATATCTTCTTAATTTTTTTCTCAGTATTCTCATTAATTATACCCTTTTCATTCCCGTTCCCAGTAGCATGTATTCCTTTTATTAGGGTCCACCTCTGATTGTGTGCCTATACCCACAGCCCTTTGTCCCCTTCCCGTGACCATGCAACTTGACTTGCCAACCTCTATCCTCTCCATTTGTGGTTTCCCACAACTTTATTTCAAGCTTTTTCCTATTTCCATGGTCAATCTTTTTGTTCCGATCCTCTCATCCATTTCATTTTCATGTGTATCTTTAATACTGGCACGTTCTTGTCGTTTTGTCATAATATTAGCCTTTGAGAAAGGTGTTCGTTTTTTCGACTCCCCCCCCCCCCCCTCCTGTACGCATGGCGTACCCATTGGCCTGACACCCCCCCCCCCCCCCCCCTCCCCCTCCCCCTCCGGGCTTACGCATCTGTAACAACCTAATCCCCCTCCGTGCGTACGTACTTTATGGACGGCCCCTAAGTATTTCATTAAAATGTACTTGTAATTTTGGGTCAGAGGTCGGATTCACGAAGCCCTACGATCTATCGTAACTCAATAATACAAAGGATAACCCATCATAAGATATGACAACCCAGCATATCATATGCTTAGAGTCAGGAGGGCCATATCTTACAGTTGATAGTCAAGTTTGACCAGGGAGGAAGGAAATACTTCCTCCATGGTTTGACTACGGTACATGCATGGTTCCGGGCCTACCTGTTACGCATGACAATGACACGGAGCATATACTCCAATCTTTAGTATTACTTATTAAAAGTTTTACTACGTCAGAAACAAGCAGAACGTTAAATTAAGGGGCCATTTTCAAGGCCCTGCTTAGCATAAAAATTTGCTAACCATGAAATGTCTGTCTAATTAGTAATTACCGATTAACAACCCAATGTCCATGTGTTGTGTTATTGTGTATCACCTGTGATTGTTGTTTGGTTGTTTTTCGCCAACCGTGCATATTAAATGGAAGTTTTATGGTGGTTTGTTTATCACAGAGTAAGGAAGATTGAGCAAGACATTTTGTGCTAATCAATTCTTTTGTGCTTAACAGTTCCATGAAATTGGCCCCATGTGCTCTAGCTTATTAACTTGCCCTCACTTATAATATTATTGATGGTATAATTAATTATCGCTGAATATCTTTTGCAGATTTTTTCAGGATGAAAGTCGCCATTATCGGGGGAGGCATCAGCGGGCTCTTGGCCATCAAGGCCTGCATTGAGGAGGGTATGGAGCCACACTGCTTCGAGAGATACGGTCAACTCGGTAAGTACTTTTCAAATTTCAATTCAATAACATTTATTTCCATCTGGGCACTACACATTTCAAAACGATAAACCGGATCCGCTTTAAAGGTTAAATACAGGATTGGTAACATACCCAAACAGAAATGTTCACAGATTGACGTATGATAACTTTCAGGATATGAAGATGGCGCTGGTAGAAACAATATTTCCACCTGAAATGGTTTGTCCAGATATTAGTAAAACAAACACCTAAAACAGTTTTGATCTCGGGGTTAACTCAAAACCATTCTTTATGTTTTATAAGAAAAATTGAGTCGGGTTTTTGCCATTTTCATTCACATTTTCACAAGTGTATATGGTTACATTATTTTATGTATAGGCCTACATGTTGGATTAGACAAAGTGTGAGTGCTGTTCTGTGACCTTTACCAATCATACCTTTGTGAGATCACCATGTACCGTTTATCAGGTGTTAAGAGTATTGTACCGGACAGCTAGGAGTTTATAAGTTTTGACAGTTACTCGTAAAATAATTGAGATTGCATCCCTTTGCTTTGTGCTTGTATGTGACGTAGCTCAGAAACCGGATGTAGAAACAATGGTAAACATCACTTGTTTACCTCCTATTTCTTGTTATAGGTGGTGTCTGGGTGTATGACGAAAAACTGCGTCCGGGCCAAGGGTCGGCCATCTACGATTCCCTCATCACCAACTCCAGCAAGGTCATGATGGCACTCAGCGACTATCCCATGCCCTTTGACATGCCCCCGTTCCCTCGTTACCAGCACATCCTGAAGTACATCCAAGACTACGCAGCCCACTTCGACCTAGAGAAGCACATCCAGTACAGGACCTCCGTCCTGTGTGTGGAACAGGCGACTGATTTTGAGGCTACGGGCAGGTGGTCCGTGCGCACGCGCACCGAGGGAGGCGAGGAAAAGGCGGGAATTTACGATGCCGTTTTCGTCTGCTCGGGCATGTATAAGAAACCGCACATTCCCAAGTATCCAGGGCTGGATGAGTTCCAGGGTCAGGTCATGCACACAAATGAGTTCCGGAACGGCAGTTCATTTGCTGGAAAAACTGTGGTTGTCATGGGTAAGAAATCCAGCTATACAGGGGCCAATAGCATCTGCTTAAGCAACACAACTTGACTAAGCACCAACGCCTTGGTAAATAAAATCAGTATGCCAACCAAAACTCCTTGTGAATGTTATGCTCAGCAAACAATGGCCGAATACAAGTCAAAAGCAGTGAGCATCGCATGAAAATTTGGTTGGCAATCCTGTTTGATCAAGGAAGACTTTTCTTGCTTAAGCAAATTTTGTGCTTATTTAGCAGCTCTATGAAATTGGCCCGGTCAATATCGTAATTGTTTTGCTATCAAGTAAATGCAGTTAGTCAGTAGCCAGCAAGAAACTGGAGAAAGCACACTGATTCACCAAAAGACCTGATTAAAACGGAAAAAAATTACCAATATTCATCTATCCGAATTTACTGAAATAAAAATAACATTGAGCTTTGTGAAGTGTAGGTAAATATGTGGAGATTTCTGTTTCTGTATGCTACCAATTTATGACAGTTGGCCTACCTTTAAGTATCTACCGATCTTTCCAAATGTTTGCACTAACTTGCAGGAGCGTCGAACTCAGCCGGTGATGTTGCCGTGGATCTGAGCCGATGTGCCCGTCAGGTCCACCTGACCATGCGGCACGGCTGCTGGGTCGTCAAACGCATGGCGACGGACGCAGTTCCCGTGGACATGACGGTCAACCGTAGAATCATCCAGTGTTTACCCAAGGCAATAGTTGGTATGTTCCTATCCTCATGGCCTTTTCATGGCATGTTACCCTTGTTGTATAAGTAGCAGTCAGCTCCCATCGGTAAAGTCGGCTTGTCATCTTGTACGATCTGTTTTTGCAGTTGCAGGCTAAAGGCCTTTTCACACGACGCTAAAAAAAACTCTCAACCATTGAGAAATTCTCTCATGGGTCTGGACCTCGGTCAAAATCTCTCAAGGATTCACCAGGGACGTGGGTCACTCTCAAACATTGGTGCTTTCACACGATGACACTTTTGTAAGATTTCGCAACCATGGTTGCAGCGGCGTAGCTACGGGGGGGCCTGGGGGGCACGTGCCCCCCCACAAATTCGGCGTGCCCCCCCAGGTGCCCCCCCACAAAAAATCGTTGGTATAGAAAAAAATAAGCGTTATCTGTAGGGCAAGATTTCTATAAAGGAAATAAAAACAACTTAACAGCTTTTACTGTTCCAAAATGATATTTTTTACTATCAGCAAATGTTCCTGAGCCCTTAAAACCCTACAGTGAAGAAATCTGTGCAACATTTCGGTGTAAAAATGCAATTTTCTTACGCGCTTACGGTTGCGAACTTCAAAACAGCCCATCTGCCATTTTGTCTGGTTTGGCTAGTTAGTCTGGTCCCCAGATTGAATTTCTCCCGCTCAAGAGTGTTGGATTAAAAAGAAATAATGAAGTAATAATATAAATAAATGGATACATTTATCGGAACAATTGCTTCCAAAATAAGGCTCAGATTGCACCAAAGAATATCTAAAACCCCTGAGCTTCCAGGGCCCTTAAGCGGGCCCTGGACCCCGGCCGCAAGGCTTTCGCGCTTATCCGTGATTTTCCAAGGAGCGTGGAAATAAAATACGCCAATTCAATAGCGACGGATGCGTTTCGGGGTGATCAAAGCTAGCTAATGTTGTCTTCCCCCTCTTTTTCAGCTCATTTGGAGTCTTTCTATATTGCCCTTTTATTTTATTTTTTTCTTGTTTTTTTTTTTTTTTTTTTTTTTGCTTGAAGAAAAGGTTGCCCCACGCCCGTTGGATCCGCCCCCCCCCCGCATTTCTCATATTTTGCAAATCTCCAGTTTTGAAAAAATTCCCGGTGCCCCCCCACAAAATTCCAAGGCCCCCCCAGTGCCCCCCTGCTGAAAAAATCCTAGCTACGCCGCTGCATGGTTGAGAGTTTTTTGTGTCGTGTGAAAAGGCCTTATGCCTACATTGCAGGTCATTTTACCAAAACGTACACGTATACGGGCAAAAAAACTTAGGCCTATGCTAAAGCCAGCTTTTCCCCAATTTTACCTCAATTTTGAACATGCAATCACACACACATTGTGTGTATGTGTGTTAATGTCTGCAATCCTGGACCTTCTGCATAGTCTTCCCCTTGTGTTTGGACTTCAACTTTGTTGGCAACAACTCCATTGGTTTTGTTCATGCTGGTCGTGTACCTTTTCCAACAGTGGACCACATTGTCCTTTTTTCGTCATGCATCAGTCCAAGATTTTGATTAAACCCCTAAAAAAAACTCATACAATACCCACTCAATAACGTCCCAAATTTAGATGTGTAGTGCCAGGCTACAATGAAAGATAACTTTGAAAGTAACATTATGTCATGTTTCAATTATTTCTTTTGTCACAGGTAAGGTAGCCGAGTCTAAAGCCAATGTAAACTTCAACCATGAGAAGCTGGGACTGCGTGCCGAGGCTGGCCTCCTCAACAGTGAGGTAAATCAAGTTCCATTTAAAGCCGTTGAGGGCGCACTATAGTGACGTTGTAGTCAGAGCCGTAAATGAAGTTTAAAAAGTGCGGTATAGGTCGCAAAATGAGTGATGGGCGCATTCATAGGCTGACATTACTTTGGGATTAATTATGCCGTCAACTTTGAACAAGCAGAGGACACAATTTTGAAAGATCTCCAGTTGGCTGTGATAATGTTTTGCATTTTATTGCGACTTTCCCGCAAAATTCGGGTGCCTGTTAAAGGTAGTATCATACTTTGTTAAGAAACCAAAACAGAAATGTTCACAGATTTACGTATAACTTACAGGGTATGAAGATGGTAATGGTAGACTCACATACCGTTAACATTTTTCCGCCTGGATGGCATGTATTTATCCAGAAAATAGTCAAACAACGACCAAAAATCTTGTTGATTTTTTAAAAGATCTAGAATAAAAGAGAAAAACTTAAGAAATACTGTGGCTGTTTTCACTGTTTTCTCAAATGTGGGCACCGTATGGGAATGAAAATCTTCACAGATGACTGTTACTGCATCTTCTTTTGCTCATTTGACAAAAACTGAAGCATGATATTACCTTTAAAGTCACGCAAATAATATGGAAATAAACATTGACAATTCAAGGTTGTTGTTTCTTGTTTTTAACTTCGATTATAACTCTTTCATCATCCTCCTTCCCTTAGGTTATGGTCAACGACGAGATAGGCGACCGCATCATGTGTGGTGCCGTCCAGAGCCGGCCAGGGGTCAAACGGTTCACCAGAACTGGGATCGAGTTTGTCGACGGCTACAAAATCGACAAGCTGGATGCCATTGTCTTTGCCACTGGCTACGAGCTTGGCTTCGACTTCATAGACCGTTCTATCATACAAGGTAAGGGAGGCACCTTTGTGAGACGGTGTACTTAATCCCTGGCTATGGCTGGAGATTAATACACTGGCCTATGGAAGCCACTGTCTAGCCTAAGCCAGTGCCGGCAGCCGTTTTCGTAGACTCACCCGTTACTTTCGGCCGTTATGGCTAGCCATTTAGGACAATAATGACAAACTGTCATATTAGAATATGAAAACAATCTTATTGCCTTCAACGACGTGGATATTATAAGCAATTCACTAAGTGCCTTTTGAGCGCGCATGAAAAAATCATGCGCTGGCTCAGGTGGGATTCGAACCCAATATTGGGGTTATTTTTATATAATGCTGCGATTAAGGTAAATCTGCATGTGTCGCCCAATCGGATTTACTTTCTGATTCGCTTACTGATGAAGTAAACTGAAAATGAAGTTAAACTGTTTGGCCAATTTCATCGAGCTGCTTAATCAATGTGCCAGACAAAACGCCTTGTGAATTTTATGCTCAGCAAACAATGGCCGACTTCAAGTCAAAAGCAGTCATTAACATCGCATGAAAATGTGATTGGTATTCCCGTTTGCAAGGAAGACTTTTCATGCTTAAACAATTTTTGTGCTTAAGCATGTAAGCAGCTCTATGAAACTGGCCATTTGTTGTTCATTCAGTAACTTCATTTTGTGTCTTTGTTTTATCGCTGTTACAGTTGTTGTTGCTGCTGTTATTGTTTATGTTCAAAATGCGAATTGGAAAAAGACAGACGAACACAGAAGATAATATTAGGCCTACATAACATTCACTTTCAAATATTTTACCATTTTGATTGGTACAGATACAGATTTTTAATTTTTGAAAATGGTTTTTCAATTTTCAGACAACTTTGCAGACCTGGACCTGTACATGCACGTTTTCCCGCCAAGACTCAGGCATAATACACTGGCCGTCATTGGCTGCGTGACCACGCTAGGAGGGCAGCCCCCCGTGTTCGAACTCCAAACCCGATTGGCTGCCAGAGTCTTCAAAGGTCTAACGCGCATGCCCGACCAGGAGGCCATGCTGGCCGACATACGGCGCAGGCGCGACATTCTCTTCCAGACGTTCGGGAAACATCGTCTCTTCGTAAGTGCCGCAATGCCATTTCTGTTTCTATTTTTCATGCGATGAAGTTGATTTGTCATAGTGTATTCACGGTGGTCATGATTTTATAATAAGATTAAGACTTTGTCTAACTTCTGAATCATTATGGTGTCGGGAAGTCTAATGTTTTCGTTGCTCAGTCACTTTGAGCGCCCAGCTATAGCAGTAGCAATTTCATACATTTCCCAGCAGAGTGATTTATTAGTTAAAAGAACACTTGCGAAGCAATCATGCAGTCGGGTATATGCATTGTATTGAATTTGAGTTGTTTACTGTCTTGCCAAGCGAAATCTGTTTTCTTAGCCCAGCGATGATGAACGGCATTTTTGATAAATTTGGCCGTAACAAATTATCTGTAATGTAAGTTAACATGAAAAATAGTTCTGCGTTTTATGTAAAACGTACTTTGTAAGTGCTTGAAGGATAATTGTTTTCTCATTGCACTTCATGAAATGTTACTTATGCTTTTTATTTTGTTTACTTTATTGTCCAATCCAGTTCCCGCCCGTTCCATACCAAGACGAAATGGCTGATATGATTGGTGCTAAGCCGAATTTCATGGAGCTCTTCCTGACCAATCCGAAGCTTGCATTCCAGGTAAGAGGCTCATTAATATGCATGAACGACTAACGGAACAGCTCAGAGAGAAGGCTTCCCTTTAATAACTGCATTATAACCGCCAAGTTATTTTTGCCAACAAAAATGGCAGAAGCTCAGGGCAAAGCAAAAACCGATAATCACTCACTGTTTGTTCAAAAGTTTCAGGCCTAAACGCGCAAAAGATCAATGTGTGTGAGGCAGCTCCACTGTACGCTCCAGTGACAACATGATTTGCATAACACATGCAACACAATGGCAATGTCCAGTACACCCCCCACGAAGAGACACTGAAATCCAGTCATTGGACGAAAACTTTGACGAAAAAATGATCACTGGGTTTTTACCCAATCAAATCGACTCTTATATGAGTGGAAAGGGATTTTTTTCATCTTTCCAAAACCGCTACCCCCAGCGTGATCCGACTCTGGGTTCTCAAGTTACGCTGAGATAAACAACCAAAGGTCTGTTAAAAACGGCAATTTTTCGTCCCGCTCCATAGGGAATTGCCTCATACCCATGAACTTTGAGAGAAAAATGATCACTGGTTTTTCTGTTTTTCTTAGTGAGACATATATGGACTTTAAGCCAAAAGAATGAATTTTCATAATCTGCAACCCCCAGGTTTATACGACTTTCCGTTCTGAAGATACAAGTGATTTAGTGTAAAAATTGGCTGTTTTGGGGGTCATTTCCCCACGTTAAAGCTTCTGTGGAATTTCCGGTGG
This sequence comes from Astropecten irregularis, assembly GCA_963971285.1. Lineage (NCBI taxonomy): Eukaryota > Metazoa > Echinodermata > Asteroidea > Paxillosida > Astropectinidae > Astropecten > Astropecten irregularis. The sequence goes on along the minus strand of OZ020264.1, from coordinate 3,305,084 downwards.
AGCAGATGCGCGCTAGTTTTCATTAAGACGGTTTACATGTAATAAACATCTAAAAATGTAATCGAATGTGTTTGAGAAAAAAAAACCAGGGTGATGCATGGGATGCAGTTTACATGGCTAGAAGGTATATGCCTATACAAATTCATTGAATTGGGAATAAACATCTGCCGAGAAGACGACATTTTGTTCAAGTTGGCTTTGCATGAACATTTCAGTCGCATACGGTGCCCACTGTTTTTGACAAAACAGTGAAAAACGGTCTCAGTATTTGTTAACTCTTTTTATTGAATTGGGAATAAACATCTGCCGAGAAGACGACATTTTTTTTCAAGTTGGCTTTGCATGACAACCAGTAGAGTTTGTTAACACTCAGGGATGTGAAACTTCATTGAATTCTGATTTTATTTTCATCAGATTTTAACTCAGAATTTCAGCTTTTTGTACACCTGCCCTGTACAAGAGTATATGAACTTTTAAATTTCAGCTTTTTCCTTGGTGTCTTCATGTTGTTTTTTGTGTGTGGCCAATCACATCCCTGTATCAACCAAATAAAGGTCTATTTTCGACCACTACAAACCAAGATGGCCCATTGTTAATGCAGGATTTAAAGACAAATGGTTGTGGTTCTATTAATATTGAAGTAAAACTATATCTATCATAATTTGTTTCCTCCAGGTTTTCTTTGGCCCTTGTTACCCGGCTTCATACCGTCTACGTGGACCGCACTCGTGGCCCGGAGCCAAGAAGGCCATCCAAGAATCTTGGGACAACATCATCTACTCTACCAAGACCAGAGTACCCATCCCGACGGCTAAATTAGGGGGCGCCATGGCAGTCAGCACCCGGTCCACGTTAGCCAGCCTGTGCCTGGTGGTGCTGGTGGGTCTCCTCGCCGCTTTCGCCTTCGTCGTTTGAAGACTCGGGCACGTGCCGAGGAAAATACCATAATATGGACTAGAGATCTGGGGATCAATTTCATGGAGTTGCTAAGCACAAAAAAAATGCTTAGCACAAAATGTCTTGCTCAATAAAACAAACCACCATTAAGAATTCCATTTGATATTCATGGTCAGCAAACGACTCAGACAAAGCACAACACATGGACATTGAGAGAAATTTGAGGCTTTGCAAGGTGACAATTGGTATGTGAATCGGTTTGCGGGAAACACCATGTAATAATCGTTCGTACTTTCGCACTTCTATATCGTTCGCAATTCTCGAAAGATCTCAACGTTTCGACTAGCCTGCTCTAGTCATCATCAGGAGACATGGACATTGGTTGTTAATCCTGTTTTTTATTAAGACAGAAATTTGTAATAGCAAACTTTACTGTAGTTACCAGAGCCGTGAAATTGGCTTTATCTCGTAGAAGTGTTTGCGTAAGTTTCGTGAAACGGCCATAAGTTGTGCAACCAAGGCAGGAAAATGTTGCTTAATTTACGCAACAAAATTGTTCGTACGCAACATTTGAAGTTTCGTAAAATCGGCTGCAGTTGACTAGGGTGGACATCTCTCAGCCAAAACTTTGATTCAGATTTTATCCGCACAGTTACATCACATCCATAAAAAAAACATCCGTCATGAAATACGTTCCTGTAATAATATAACTCATTTTTAGCAAAGGAATATTTCGATCCTGGTCTACTAGTGACAATGATTTTGCCTTGTTAACCGAACTGTACCAGTTCCACTTAAAGGTAGTATCATACTTTGGTTTTTATCAAAGAAATACAGATTCATGGGCAAAAATATCAAGACAGTAACAGTCATCTGTGAAAATTTCAGTCCCATACGTTGCCCTCTTTTTGAGAAAACAGTGAAAAACTGCCTCATTATTTCTGAAGTTTTGTCTCTTTTATTTTTGATCTTTTAAAAGATCAAAAAGATTTTCGGTCGTTGTTTTACTAATTTCTGGATAAATACACCATTTCAGGCGAAACAATTTTAACAGTATGTTTCTACCACCACCATACCCTGTATTAGTTATACGTAAATCTGTGAACATTTCTGTTTTGGTTTCTTACCAAAGTATGATACTACCTTATGTAGAGTCAACAACATGACTGTGTGTGTTATTTGCTGCGTTCATTCAACATTAAGCACAACTCGAGCGTTCAATATAGCTCAGCGTAGATTTGCAAATTCATTCAATGACATAATCTTCGTTTTTAAGGAGAGAGGTCTCCCATATTTTAACCATACAATACTCAGTGTTTCTGAAGTTTTAATATGTTTCCTTTATAACGGCTTCTTTATCTTCGCTATTATTTAGTTGTTCTTGTAATGTACATACATGTAAAACTTGAAACTTTATTTTTTATACCCAATTATTGGTGATCCTTTTTGGCGAGCTGCTGCGAAGCAGTGCGAGTCTATGTAATACCGATTTCCGTCCGTCTGTCCGTCCGTCCGTCCGTCCGGCCGTATGTGCTTGAACCCAAATTTTTTAGATTTTTTTTTATGGGTGCGTTGTCCAAAATAATGTTGTTATTATTGTAAATGGAAAATGTTGAAATTTTTTCTATTGTTTCAAAATGTTGATTTTTTTTTTTTTGATTTTTTTTTTGAATGGGTGTGTTATCCAAAATAATCTTGAGATTTTTGTAAATGAAAGATGTTGAATTTTTTTCTATTGTTTTAAAATATTGAAGTTTTTTCTATTGTTTCAAAATGTTGATTTTTTTTTTTTTTTTTTTTTTGATGGGTGTGTTGTCAAAAATAATGTTGTTATTATTATAATTGAAAAATGTTAAAGTATTTTTTATTGTTTCAAAATTTTGAAATTTTGGGGGGATGGGTGTGTGATGGATGGGTGTTTGCTATCATGTTTGTGACTGCACGTAAGGCTGCAGCGAGCCATGACAGCTTCGCTGTTCTAGTTTAACTTGGAATCGTTTGCGTTCGGTGAAGTTAAGATTGACATCTCCAAGTGTTGAAATGCTGCCGAATAAACTCGGGTGATTTTCCGAGCCCGTTACATCAAATTAAAAACAACATTTACAATAATATGCAAATTAGGCTTGCCCTTCACAATCGTGCGCCACCATGAGCTCGCAACTCGTTGTCCAATCACAATGCAAGGAAATATTTTTTGTCGACAAACTGCGCATGTGGAAAGATGCTCAGTTTGTCGACAATATTTTCTGAATTGTGATTGGCCCGCGCGTTGCAAACTCTGGTTAATATTTGATGATTAAGATGAAAATGGAATAATTAATGCTTTCAATGTAAATATAGATTAATAAGTCATTGCATGAACCAGAGGAATTCAACATTACTGACTTAATTATTATTATTGTAAATAATGGGTAAATGCCTGCAATAATTTATATTTTTCGTTCTTTTTTAAATTTGTTCTTAATATTCTTAATGTTTTGTGTTAATAAATAAGATTTTTAATCAAATTTGGAAGTTTGTCTGTGTACATTGTGTCTGAATTGAATTATCAATGAGTGACTTATTTTATAATTTATAACTGAATGAATGAATTTTTTATGATTTAATTATTAGGAAAATCATTCTTAGAGACCCATCTCAACCTCCGTTACCTGCGAAATAAGTTCGCACTCAACCCCCATCCCAAATGTGATGCTAAACTTTACTTATCCTTTAAAATCCATCAAGAGGATTGTTTGCCTTTTGTTGCAGAGATTTAGAAACAATTGGATTTTTTTCAATATTGCTGGAAGGACGTATGCCTTAAATTCCTTCAATTTTCTGTCCACCGATGTTTCGAATTATTAAAATATGGACAAAATCTAGAAGCCCGGCTTCATTTCATAGCACGCTGCACTTTTAAGAAAACAGGCACTGACTAACACGTGCTGTTCTTTTCTCTTTTGCACATTCTCTTGAATTGTGATTGGCCAACGCAACGCGTTACAAACTATATAGGTGGCGCACTTTTGTGAATTAAAGGTAGTATCATACTTTGGTAATACACCAAAACAGAAATGTTCATAGATTTACCTATACATTTCAAGGTATGAAGATGTTGCTGGTAAAAAACATACCATTAAAATATTTCCGCCTGAAATGGTGTATTTATCCATGCACAGAAATTAGAAAAACAAAGACCGAAAATCTTTTTGATCTTTTAAGAGATCAAAAATAAAAGAGAAAAGACTTAAGAAATACTGTGGCCCTGAATCTGTATTTCTTTGATAAAAACCAAAGTATGATACTACCTTTAAATGCCCGAATACTGAGATTTCCTTGGCTTTGAACTATTATTTGAGACGCGCATAAATTATAGAACTGCATATCGTCTTCGCCTTCACAATTAAGGAACCAATATTACAAAAACCTTTTATTTTGCCAAAAAAACTAAAGATTTTATGCTGGTGACGTCATGTTAGAAGGGCGCCCCCTCTCAGAGGTCAGAAGAAGGTCGATTTAATCCGTGTATATAGGCCTACTTCGCGCTTTTTCGAAACCAGGCTTGGGACTTATTAAGCTACCGTCATATGAAGCCCCGTTGAAAACGAAATGAAAGGATTGGGCCAAACAACGAACCCGAAGAAAGGCTCCATGTTTCGCCATGTATCTCAACTTTCAAGCCTTTCATATTAAGACACAAATGGCGGTAGGAAAATAAATTCCAAGCCAAACGTCAAGCCTTATTTCGTAAAGGTTCCTAATGCTATAAAGCATGGCACCCTTTGGTTCCAAACAAAATAACGGGAGGGGAAACCGCAAAAATGTCACCTCATAGCATCAATGTATTACATGATTGCATAAAGAATGGTGCTTTCAATTGGAGACACGGTTACTTTCTTCCACAATAACACATGAATTTGAAGATCTCCACGCTCTGTTGCATCAGGGAAGGGCAGAATTCACTTGGTACGTGTATACTGAGGTCAACCGACATCAAAAATGCCTTCAAGATTTTGCCAATTCTCCTCGCCAAAGTTTGGTAAGTTTACTCAAGCATCAGTTTAAGTTGGTCACACTTTTCAACGTCTGTTATATTAAGATGATATACGGTGGGCACTAGGGGCATTCAGATCCATCTCATGAACTTCTGTATTGAATTTGGTGACGGGGCGGAGCTTCGGTGCTAGCAGGATCGAAACGCGTCATGCCCCAAAGATCCTGGTGGAATCGAAACGCGTCAGGCCCTCCTATAACTCCAATTTGATCAGAGTGTTTGATTTGTAATTCAAACAAGAAATGACAAAGGCCTAGGTGATTAATGTGTCATTCTCCATCACCGGACCCTGCAAAATTTCATGGAAATTTATCATTGTTTTATAGAAATGATCATGGAGGTATATTCCCCCTACAAAAACCAGCCATTTTGAGGGTTAAGTACACAGTACTATACAATGGTGTATACATGCGTGCCTCCTTGTTTGTACAGTACATATCCTGTATTAATATGCTCTTCGCAGAAAAGGAGCATTGTTTCATTCAACTTTATTTTAAAAGCCTCCTAAACCGGAGTTTCCCCGTCTATATAATAATGAACATGCACTCACCAATGGTGAAGAGGGGGCGTATATGATACGGTTTAAAGGTAGAATCATACTTTGGTTTTTATCAAAGAAATACACATTCATGGGCAAATATAAAGGAAGAAATACAGTAAAAGTCATCTGTGAAAATTTCAGTCCCATACAGTGTCCACTTTTTGAGAAACCAGTGAAAAACGGTCACAGTATATTTCTTATGTCTTTTCTCTTTTATTTTTGATCTTTTAAAAGATCAAAAAGATTTTCGGTCGTTGTTTTACTCATTTCTGGATAAATACACAATTTCAGGCGGACACATTTTAACAGTAGGTTTTAACTATAGCATCAATATCTCCATACACAGAAAGTTATACGTAAATCTGTGAACATTTCTGTTTTGGTCTCTTACCAACGGTATGGAACTACCTTTAAGTATAACTAGCGGATACACCTGATGTATATAATTCTATCCATACAAATATTTGTGTATCCTGTTGTGTTTTTCAGCGTACACAAACGTGTTTGTTTTGCACAATCTTCTGATTGCGTACTGTCGATCATTATTGTATAAGTGTGAATAATATAATGGCTCTGTCACTTATCTCAAATCACGGTTGATTGGCGTGACAAGCACGTTTTTTCGCACATGTTTCATGTTTTGCGCAATATCACATAAGGTCATAGTTACAGTGTAGGGGGCCTAAAGTGTTGCACCAGAATCCGTCCAGGTCACGTGATAATCAAAAGAAAAATTAATCACCAAATTACGAGGGAAACTGGATTGCTTTTAATTTAAAGTCATTAAAAACAAGAGAACAAAGAAAAATTTAGCGGGATTCGATCCAGCGACCCGGGCCGGGCCAGGAAAATCGCGCCGGTACAGTATTCCAGGGGTTTGCTGGTTCGAATCCCCCTCCAACCAATTTGTCTTTGTGCACTTTTCAATGGCAAAGGAAAATGTTTAACCTTGTGGCAGGCACAGTTCTAGAGCCAATATTATTTTTTGGGGCTAGCCTAAGAACCACTTTTGGGGGTCTGTAATTCTTTGACAAAAACCAAAGTATGATACTACCTCATTTTAAACAAACTACAATAATTTTGAGTATAGGCCCTAATTGTCGCAAAAAAACTTCATTTACGGCTCTGGCTCTGGTTATACCGCCCCCAACGGCACGGTAAATACTGCACACAGAATTACTGTACACACACGCAGTCTATCTAGCGTCTGAGCATTTTGAGTTATTGTTTTGTTTACGTTACTGCGTGGACGTTTTTAACGATCGCCAATTAAATTATAAGGATTTGAGTTCCGTTAGAAGAAATGAGAAGATTCCGTCACAGGTTCGTGTGCTTGTATTTTTTTAAATGCTATGAATTTTATCCGAAATCATTCCACGGGGGATAGACATTATAGATTCTTCACGAAACTGGTGCAATAGCATTTTTCATTACTATAACCAGTAATTAAAATCGTTAAGGATGTACTGACTGGTACGATATTACCTATAAAGTTATTAAAGAGACTAAAAACAACTCAATAGCTTTATACTGTTCCAAAATGATGTTTTTGACTTTCAGGAAATGCTCCCGAGTCCTTAAAACCTTGGATAGAGGAATTTTGTGCAACATTTCAGAGTAAAAATACAATTTTCTTACGCGCTTGTTGCGGTAGGCCTAATTCTGGAATTTAGCCCCAGGCCTAAATTATGTAGAGGTCGCTAATTTCAGTCAGCTCAACCCAACATATCACACTGTCATAATCTAGGCCCCTAAATTAAAAACCCAGGAATCCAGGATTACCCTAAAAACAATCAGTCGCATTTGATTTTGAGTCTTAATTTGCCGTTCCCCAATGAAAGACATGTGAAGTTATTCATTCAATATGGTGGAGGAAAGAATTCCATTGATGAACATTACAGAAAAAGGGTAGGCGTCATCAGGCTAGGCTAGGTAGGCCTAGACTAGTCTATGTCAGAGTTAGTGAATACAAGTTACTTTGAGTATGGTGGTAGAAATAGCTTTGAGTCTGAACTTCAGTCCCAGCTGTATGAGACTGGGGTAGCATGTCATTTTTGGGCGTAGAGAGCTGGAGAACTGTGGAGATCTTGCTGCAAGATGGAGAAAAAAAAATCAAATTGTTATTAGTGAGTACACAAGTCATAATGTTTTCTTGTTGATTTCTTCTTTTTATTTTTTCCAGAGCACAATGCCGAAGGTAGTCCACAAAGGAACCAAAAGCAATGGGACAAGAAAGCAGCCGAAGAAAACCACCCGACAGGGAAGAGTTGTCAAACCACGGCAAAGCAAGCCACAAGCGACCTCACAAACAAGACAGACAGAGCACCAAACGAGGAGGCAAAATCGCGATGCCAGTTTCAGAACGAAGACAAAGACCACCAAGGAATCCGCTTTCTTGGAGTCGATGGGGAGGAAGAAGAAGAAGAAGCGCAAGAAGATCCGGAGCGTGGATTACAAACGGGTTGGTTTGGACAATCCCACATCATCACCAGCTATAGCTAATATGACGGAGAATGACAGAATCAAGTGCGCCATGAGGGACTTAGCCACTGGGAAGTTCCGTTTTGTGTCCAAAGCCGCGGCGTACTGGAGGGTTCATGCGGCAAAGCTGTACCGTCGCCACAATGGAGAGGTACCCCTTGATGCCAGGAGGGGGCCAAAGAAGGTTCTGACGGAGCAGGATGAAGAGGCCCTCGTTAACTGGGTGGTGGCAATGGGTAAGAGAGGTTTTCCCGTTGCCCCCGGGATGGTCTGCGATGCCGTCAAGTTTTTTTTCCGAAAGGAAGGCAATCCTTTCACAAATGATAGACCCTCGCATACCTGGTACCACAAGTTTGTGCGAAGGCATCCCAGGCTCTTGCAAGGACTCAGAATGTCCAGGCTGACGGCTATCTGCCGGGCAGACCTAACGAAAGCCATGATCGACGAGTGGTTCCGGGAACTCCAACATTTTCTTTCGGATGTGGGAGTTGCGGATCGGCCGAAACAGATCTGGTGCTATGCCCAGACTGGGTTTGAGATGAACAAGAAGACTGAACGAATCATGATGACGTTCTTCAGGAAGAAAGGGAAGGGCTTTGCTTCCAATGACTATGATGAGTATGACCAGAGAAAGGAAGTCAATGTTTATATGTGCGCTAATGCAGTGGGAGACCTCCTACCTCCGTTCATCCTCTGCAAAGGTCTTGAATGTTCTCCTGAAGAGTACAGTTTCCTAGAGGGTGCTCCAAGAGGATGTGGCAGTCTGTTTCAAGATGAATACTCAAGGAACGAAGACAGTTTTGGATACTGGATGAAGAATCACCTGATTCCCGGACTGGGAGATGAGAGGCCAATTGTTTTGTTGGTTGACATGGAAGAGAGCGATATTAGCTACGGAGCCTTTGATGTCGCCTCAAGACACGACATACACCTGTTCCGAATCCCTTCACAAGCTGGAGCCTTACTCCATCCCCTTGGAATAGGAGAAGAAGGAGCCTTCAAATCCAGATGGCTGATGAAGTGGGTGAAGAGGAACCGGCACGTCCCGGTAAAATTTCAGAATGTGGGTCGCCTGATCGGAGAGGCGTGGACTGCTGCAGAAAACCCTGAAGCAATCCGAACGTGCTTCATACAATCTGGCGTGTATCCACCTGACCGTGAGATGGTTGATGACGAGCATCTTCCCACAGGCAATTTTGAATTTTTAGATGGGGTCAACCAATCTGATGACGATGCAGGCCTCTTAACCAGTCCTTACGTGTATCTTGAAGTTGATACTGATATCGTCGATTATGATAGCACTGTCAATGACAAACCCCAGACTCCTGTAACTGAGGAATGCATCACTGAGAACAAGCAGCCGATCGCCGCTCTCCTCCTCTTCCAGAAACTGGATGACACTTTGGACAAGAAGACACGAGAGATGTACCGCACCTGTGTAGAAAGTGGTATCGACTTAGATGAGGAAGCTCCGATGTACTACATCTGGAAAAAACTGTACACTGAAGCCTTCAAGAACGACCCCAATGTACCTTTGACCTCAGTGGAAGAAGTCGTCGTGACCACTACGACCCCAGAGAAGTCTGCGACACAGAACGCCAAAGACACTAGCCTCATGGGTGGCGTGGATGCTGACAGCCGGGAGGAGACCATTTGCCCGATCTGTAAGGAACAGTACGGAGAAGACGAAGAGGAATGGATCGGGTGTGATGGTGAATGTCAGCTGTGGTTCCACGTCAACTGCCTGCCTCCTGAATTGGTCACTCCAGCAATGCTGGAAGAAAAGGAAATGTTCTGCCCCCAGTGTAGTGTAAGTTGACACTCCTTTAAATTGCATGATAATACAAGAATGTTAATTATGAATGTGTACCTCAGGCTCTCTAAGCACTAAGATTGATCTTAAAGGTAATATCAAACTTTGTTTTTTGTCGAAGAAATACAGATTCATGTGCGAAAATATCAAGGAAGATACAGTAACAGTCATCTGTGAAAATTTCAGTCCCATACGGTGCCCACATTTTGAGAAAACATTGAAAAACGGCCACTGTATTTCTTAAGTCTTTTCTCTTAATTTTTGATCTTTAATTTTAATACCTAAATTTGCATTTACCTTCTTGGTAAATGCAACCTATACAGGCTTTCATTTGTGGATTTTGAATGCCATAAAGAAACTGGAAAGTTTTTTCTGTTTCCTTGTGTACGTTCAGACAGCCTTGTGTTACGTAACCAGCTGCCAGGCTTCTCTACACTGAAACAGGATGTCGGAAAGTTATTCTGTCCCAACAGCGTTTTGGCAGTAAACTCGATTGGTTTTAAGCGCTAAACCCTCCTTCCGAGCAGTTTTAACTTTGGTGTTTTAGCGGCGGATAAAACTGATCTGAAAATAGTTCTTTTAGCAAATTTAACACGCTGTCTGAACATACCCTTGTTGTTCCTTACAGAAATCAAGAAAAAGCCAAGAAGATCACTCTCAGGACTGAGGAGTAAAGCAGCACAGGTTTCTGCATCTGAGTGACTACAACCTGCAAGCATCACCCCTTATCCCTGTAAACTTCACATCCTTTTCTTCAGTTGTCACTGTGCTGGGACTTTGAAGGAATTAGGACACAAGTCTGTAATCTATGAAGGGCTAGGCGCAGTACTTTTAGCTTCATTGGACCAACTAGAAGAATGTGATGGTTACTGCTGAGCCGTGGTGGTTTTTGGTGGAGTAAGGAAGATCCATGCAGGCCTAGGGCCTTTATCAAACTTCAGCTCTGCCTTTGGCTCTGGCTCTGGCTCTGGCTCTGGCTCTGGCTCTGGCTCTGGCTCTGGCTCTGGCTCTGGCTTTGGCTCTGGCTCTGGCTCTGGCTATGGCTCTGACTCTGACTCTTGCTCTGTGGTCGATTTCACGAAGCCCTACTATTGATCGCAACTCGAGTTACGAAGGATAACCCATTATATCCTATGTAGGGCTGCAATGCATTATAAGTCCTACAATTGATTGTAAGTTATAACTGTGAGTTTGGTGAAATAGACCCCTAGTTGCTTTTCGTGCATCCATTTTAAGATTTTGGCTACGGTTCAGAAGAAGATTCTCTAGTTTGAAAAAGAAAATGGAGCTTTAGCTTCGATGAAAAACCACATCCTATATTTTCAGCATATGGATGACAGAGACGAAGCTGGAGCCTGAGCCGGAGCCAAGGCTTGGAAAAAGCCCCTGGAATGTCCATAGTGGTCCAATTAGGAATGAGTATTGACTAACATCCTTGCCAAAAACAAACATTTGGAAACTGTTCAATTTTACTTGCTTCCTTGGAAAGGGGGTTTAGGATGTGCTAACACATATGATTCAAAGAGGCAACATTTTGTTATGGTATTTATTTTTGTTTGAGGGAACGTCTTATTGAGAACCTGAAATGTCTATATATTATTTTTCTTCAAAAAGGCAATAAGCCATTTGCGAGTTAAATTTGAATGCATTATAGTATCTGGCACACAGACTTCTTTCATTGCACATAAACACCCCAGTTTGAATTTCCCAGACTAAAACTGGTGCTATATCATATGATTTAGGGCAAGCTTTTGCATAGCGATACCCATCTCTGGAATGGACTGTTTCCTTTGTGCCATTCTTATCTTATCCATTATGAACAGTGCATCGCTGCAAGACGTCTGTTATGTAGCAAACAAAAGCTTGCCCGGAATCATGTGATATAGTGTCTTTAGTCTGGAGAATTCAGTTTTTGGTGTTAAGGTACAGGGAAAGAATTCTTTGTACCAGATATTGTTCAATTTTAACTTGTGAAAGGCAATTTACATTGACTGGATCAGTACAATCTCTGAACATCAAAGCACGGTGTCGAGGGAAGGCAGATGCCTCTGTGAAATAGGTCTTGGGATTCCAGGAGCTTCAAGGCAACTGTCAAAATGCAATATTGGCTCAGTGAACTTCAGTCCTTTTCTTACTGTATGTATTTTTTCACCATAATTTCTAACTTCGGGCCTTTCTCAAAGCTTGACTCCGGCTGCGCCTCCATTTCGTGAATCCATTTCAAAATTACAGGTATCAAAATAGAGGCTTTTGGCTGCACTTAGGAAGTAGATTCTCTGGTTTGAAAAGGAAAACAGAGCTTCAGCTTCAATGGCAAACCACAACTTGTATTTTCAGCATATGAAAACAGAGACGAAGCCCGGAGCCGAGCTTTGAGAAAGGTCCCTGCTTTGTGCTTATAATGTTAAAGGGAAAGTATGGCAGCAGTTCGCAGCACCCAAGTCCAAGCACCCAGCACCCAAGTCGAGCCACACACAGTGGTTGCTCTGAAAATTGATTTCCAAATGCAAAAAACTCTGGACAATAAAACACTGCCCTGGGGCCGATTTCACTAACGTTTTGCGATCATCGCTAAGCCCAAATCCATCGCTAAACGGAAAATTCCTACACAAAGTATAGCGATCAATTTTCCATTTAGCGATGGATTTGGGTTTAGCGATGATCGCAAAGCGTTAGTGAAATCGGCCCCAGATTGAATGAAAATTGCACCAAAAAAATTACAGGGTCCAAATTTGAGGTGCTGATATGACCACAGAATTCTACACTTGTCATTATTCGTTTCTTTGGTAAGCAAGCACCAAATTTCTTCACTACCTGAGGAGGGAAAAATTGTTATAAAATTTGCACTTGTCACAGCTGGAAATACCTCGCTCATCCATTGAGTCAGGCTCAAAGGTTTCTGCTCCATCTCCTATGAAGCAGTAAGCTGGGACCCTGGCGCCAATTTCATAGAGCTGCTTAAGCACAAAAATTTGCTTAAGCACCAAAAACCTTGGTAAATAAAATCAGTATGCCAGTGAAAACTCCTTGTGAATATGCTCGGCAAACAATGGCCGAATACAAGTCAAAAGCAGTAGACATCACATGAATATTTCGTTGGTAATCCTTTTTTGATCAAGGAAGACTTTGTGTGTAAGTAATTTGTGTTTAAGCAGCTCTATGAAATTGACCCCAGGTCATATCAACGTTGCCACGTCGGTTCATGATATTAGCTGGCTGGTATACTAATCCACTAGAACATAGTTCTGAATGATTCCTTTGGTCTTAAGTTGTTTTTCAAGAAATTAGTGGAATAAAAATATGCTGAATTTTCTATATATCTTAACTGTATAATGTGACAATTCTTTGTGTTTATATCTCCTTTCTCCCCCTCTTTTTATTATTTATTCATTCATATTTTGACCGTAAGTTAAGTTATAACATGGAGGAAGGATCCTCCATGGTTATAAATACATCTGGGACTGCTCTGTTACTGTGGGCCTTTACAAAACTTGAGGCTAGGCTTGGCACTTATTTCACTACTGCCATTTGAAGCTCACAAAATGAAACGAAGGGATATTGGGCCACATGATGAAGCTGGGGAAAGGATCCAGCTTCGCCATGTATCTCAAGCCCTTCATTTCATTTAGGACACAAAATGGCAGTAGAAAAACAAATGCCAAGCCTAGCCTCAAGCCCCATTTCGTAAAAGCCCTAAGAAAGGCCCCAAGAGTCAAGAATGTGGCCAGTTGTTTATACCTCAAATTAATAAAATCCCACTTTAAAAAAAAAAAGCCACTATTATGTACCCATCACGCCATTAAGGGGTTCGCTATACTTTATGTAATTATACCCAATGGAGTCCAAGTAACCATGGAGATTAAGGTTTCCTCCATGAGGTCACCAAGTCTATTCAATTATTTCAAATCATCAAATAACCACAAGGGAAACTGACTTAATTTTAAAGTCATTGAAAAGTGAACAAAGAAAAATTGACTGGAGCGGGATTCGAACCGGCGACCTTCTGATTTTTTTACATTTTTCAGGAGGTCGCCGGTTCGAATCTTACTCCAGTCAATTTGTCTTTGTTCACTTTTGAATTATTTCAAAGTTCAACTTTAATAAGCCCGCCTCATTAGCCTATCAAAATATTTACATAAAGAGAAATTGCTTGCAAATTTCATTTGCCTCTCGGCTGATGCAGGCAATTTCTCTTCATGTAAATATTTTGATAGTATAAATTAATTTTATTACATTCACTACAGTACCAAAAACTTGAACATGTTTGCGCAGTTTTAACCTGGACATAATATTGTGCAATTTTCAAGTTTGCTAAGGCTACTTTTGCGCAATTCTTAAATTTGCGCAGTTTTTACCACTTGTGCGCAATTTTGTTCCAAACCTCGGCTCCGGCTCAGGCTCCGGCTTCGGCTCCATTTCGTGAATCCATTCTAAAATAACAGGTATCAAAATAGAGGCTTTTGGCTACGGTTTGGAAGTAGATACTCTATTTTGAACAAGAAAACAGAGAATCAGCTTCAGTAAAAAGCCACAACATATTTTTTGAGCATACGGACGACAGCGCCGGAGCCGGAGCCTGAGCCGGAGCCGAGGTTTGGAAAAGGGCCATAAAATAGGCTAGTCGTCTTTGTTTAGTCTGGTACCGTTAGCACGCTCAAGATTATACAGCGGAATTCAATGCAGGATACAGGGTGATGTCTTAGCTGCATGTATACAAAAATAATGGCAACACAGACGCGCAACACGAAGTAGTTTGTTCAAAATTGTAACTTAGTTTGTCTGTTTGTGGGACTGAGCATGCCCTAGCAGCTATTCCTAATTATGGCGGAAAATTCCGATCTTTCGGTAGCCCATGTCGTGTTTGACGTTGAAGGAAGCGAGGGAATCGCGTCCGAAGTGATAGCTATCGAACAAGACCATGTCGAAGTCGTCGAAAGACACCACGCTGATGATGTACAACTTGTGGAGGTTGAAATTATTGACAAAGTCAAGACATTCCACGATGGTGTTGAAGTTGATGATAGCCCCTCCGGCAAAATCCTCCAAGATGATAACAGAACCTGTGGGGACGGCAAAGTCATTATCTCAGTTGTGGAACCAGAAAGATTCTTCAACACAGTTGGTAAATAAGAATACAATAAATGAATAATTTAAGCTGAAAAAGTGAAATCTTTGTGGGAAAGAATTCCACTGATGACCATTACAGAAAAAGGATTATTTCCTCCAAGGTAACTTATTGGATACAAGTCATGATAAACTTCTATCTCAGGTGTATAAAACTGGGGTAGCATATCTGAAAATAGTTGCGATGATCGTAACCCTAGGTCTGACATGGGGACAGGGACCTTAGGGTTACGACACTTTGTTAATAAAAAGTGATCGAAACACTTTTTGGCCAAGTTGTGAAATAGAATTGTCCTTAATTTTCCACTTTCCAAAATCCCAACACAAAATCTGACTACATGGATGTGATCGGTACTTATCAATGAGTCATATAAAACAACTTTGAATATCGAAAGATCATTTTCTGCAGAAAAATGACCCAAAACTTACCGAAGGTGTCGAGATTCCCTCCGTTCGCCGTCAATCGGCCATTTTGAATAGCGCGCAGTGTGCCATCTCGACCAAAATACGTCACGCGAAATGTCGTTTTGGCTGTTCCACCTTTCAAACTCAAACTCACAGCCCTATGGAGGGCTCGTATCACGTGCGCTCGCATGATACAGTGTGTGAGTGTGTCCAGTACTCCATATCAACCGTAAGGCCGCCGCGCAGCACACGGCATGCTCGGTGTATTGGGTTAAAAAAATTACGGGTTATAGAATTGACCAGACCCCTCGAAACACCCTATACCGTACGTGTGCCGAAACTGCCGAATTAAGTTTATTTTTCGCCGCTCATGACAGGTGAAGAAAAATGTATGGCGTGATTTGTTTTCCGACATCCAACACCGACATCGAACACATGCGAAAATACGGTTCATGGAGGAATAAATGGAGTGTATTTTATTTTGTATACATGATATGTATGCGTTATATCGTTGCGAGATCTAAATAAAAATAGGAATAATATCCTCACTGTCCTACCGGAGTACCGGGTATGATCATTTTGGGTGTAATTGAAGACCGGATATACCGACCACTGCGCGATATGTGATAAGGTGGATGACATTTTTATTTCTGTTTGATCATGGATTGGGTCGGCGCCGAGTTTGTGACTTGCTTGTTTGTGGGACCATTCGTAAAGGAAATCATTTGAAAATCTTAGCAATTTCCTTCTTTTCATGATGAAAGATTTGAATTGTCAGCGGCAGCTTGACATGGG